>MU184647.1:105851-137645 GCA_016904865.1 Pissodes strobi | reverse complement strand
TTTTTTTTTGCGCAGAAAATAGCCAAAAAGCTCCTCGATTTAAATACCATCATTATTAAGGGGCTTTTTTCAATAAACATGTTTTCGACTTTCAGAAAATCAAGAACCAACCCGTGGACGATCTAGCGACCTTCGAACAAATCGGCAAATCAATTGCCACCATCGTCAAAAAACTAATCAGTCTCATTAACACCGAAAGTATCCAAGTGCCAGGATCAAAACTGGACACCCGCAGTATTCTTTCTCTCAACTTCTTGACGAACTTGCCACGCCTTGTTGCTGTTAAATTCTCCCCTCTCAGTTACGTTTTGGACCAAGACGTCTCAGCTGAAATTGTTAAATTCTTGTTGACCTTGGTGAACAGACCAAGGAATTTAGTGCCTCCATTCCCATGTAAGTACTTTCATAATAATCAGGTCAAAATAAATAAAGTTGCAGATTTTTCAACATTGAGAATATAAACTCTAACATTCAAAGAAATATCATTAATCTTATTTTTATAGTATTCGGCCTCATCATCCAAGGACAACATCTCTTCACCTTCGACGGCAAGCACTTAACCTTCCCCGGCAAGTGCAACTACTTGTTCGCCAGAGATGCCGTAAATGGAAACTTCACACTAGCTGGATCATACAAAGATGGACTTTTAGCTTCCATTACTTTAGCTGATGAAGATGGCAGTTCTGTTACCCTCCTCCAAGGAGGAAAAGTCAAGGCCAATCAAGGTAAAATAAACATGCTATAATTAGCTACAATTAGGAACAAATCGATTTATATGAGGCAGTTATGGCAAAGGGAGGGAGGTAAATCATATTAATTATGGGCATAAGTTTCTATATTAAGACATATGATAGTTTGATGTTCAATCTACACATTAAATAGGTTACCTACTTTAATATTCCAACATTAGAAGTTTAGTAACATTTTTATTGTGAGTGAGCATGAGCATTTGTGATCTAGTAAGGTAAATTAACGACACGGGTGAAACAACTAGAAATAATTAAACTTTATAGCGTTTACTTAACAAAACAGTTAGACTTTGTCTCTGTTATCTTAAAATTGACAGTAATGGTATATAAGATAATAAGTAATGCATATATTACGAGCAATTTAATCGCAAAATCTATACTTAAAATACAGCTGCTCTTCAGTCTCAAGAAATCGTTCCTAGACAATCATTATGTTATAGCACTAGGCAGAAAGAGCACTGGATCTAATCAGCACTATTTTTTTGTTTGCCATCATCAGAGTACCATTTTGCGCATACCCCGCACTCCCAGTCATCATCCCTTTGGTTCGGGCTCCTTTTGACTGACGTTGAGGGTATAGCTTCATCAGCTATTGCTGTAGAGGTAGTCCTCAGGGCAAAAGTGGAGTTGATGATACCAAGGCAAGGCCTCGTCAGCTCTTACTGTTGAGATAGGGACCACAGAACATATAGAGCCAGCTGATGCTGCACTTTTCGAACTTGAAGTCAGGGCCTCATCAGCAGCTGCTCTTCATGTAGTATCCGAAGAACGAGTTGTCTCATTTACTAATATATTTTGAACTGGTGTTAAGCACTTTGCGCTGGAATCTCTAGCCTGTGTCTTCTTTTTATTTTCTGAAGCTTTGGTAGAATTTAAGATCTCCTGAATTTTCAAAGCGTTACGCACTATAGCATAACTTATTGCGAGACTTAACTGTGCGTTGAAAGGCATAAGGAGTTGACCATCGAAAATTGAACATTGAAGCTTATTTGTGAGATTTAAGGCTTTAATGCCTATTCTGAGACTGCATTTTTATTAAATTGACATATTCCTGTCTTTCTAAATGCATTTGGTATGTTCCTTGAAGTGAAACTGCCTATAAAAGCTGGATTGAATATGATATCAAAGTTTGTTCTGTTAGAGCGTCTGCTGGATTATAGCACATATAGTCATTTAAAATCTGATGCCAGCTACATTTTAGTGTCTTGGAAATTCCCACATCGGGAGGCTGTAATATATGAGCGCAATGGGCAGGAAATTTTAATAAATACATCTTATTAGCGTTGAGCATCAAGAACGTCTGGCCTGATGTGTGCAAACTGAGAATCCATGAGGAGAATCACAAGGCTCTTGTGGTATAGATAAGATAAAAACTTAAACCATTCTAGAAGGAGCTCTGAATTAATCCATCCTTTGGGGGACAGTTTTGCCAAAGAACTAGGTAAAGAATCCGTTTTAAGTATGTCATTCCATCTTACACCCTTGAAGATTATCATGGGTCGAATAGGAACCCGTTTAGCACACGTAAGCTAACATGGTGGATGTTTGACCTTTTCTTGCATATGTCCTTCTATAGACATATTCATTCCCAAAAACTGTAACGACTCTAGAAGGTTTCACAACGTAGATCATCCCCGTCTTACCACAGTTATAAATGTGGTATTAATTTTCCTTAATACCAAGTGTTCAATTATTTGAGTTTTCTGCAGCACGCGAGCAAAGCCCATACCTTGTTTTAAACCCAAAGGTCTTATTCATGCTTTCATATTTGAAGAACCGTCAAGCCAAACCCAAGCTCTTACATTTCAAAATATAGTTAAAAAATCTTAATTCTACCTCACTAGGGAAAGCAAATGGTCTCCCCATTCTTCGCAGCGACTCATTGACAGGGGAGTCAATATATCTCTTAATAGTAATCTAAGGCAACCAAGTTTGTCTGGAAGCATACTATATTTATTTCCTTTATTTTGTACCAACTGCAGAACCCTCTGGAGTTTGGGTTAGTTTCCTTCCCCCATTTTTTGCACTAAAAACGAAACCTAATCGAGTTACAGATAAAATAGGAATAAAAGTATATGGTTTCCCAAAAACTGCTCTAGTTAAGATAAAGGATAAAGTAAATGATAAGTATTGCAAGGATTAAAGGTTATGAAATGAGCTGATCCCCAGAATTGTTTCCTCCTCCTCTCAGGTGCCGTCTCTGTTGAGGTTGGCGACTATTATAGCAAATTGGTCTCTATCCTGTGCTTGATGGATGAGCGCATTTCCGTCGGTTTTGCTCCAATCACGTATACTTCGGAGCCATGATTTCTTCTTTCTGCCTATACCCCGTTTTCCCTCGATTTTTCCTTCCAATATTAGTTGAATCTGTTTGTACTCTGCATGTCGCATTAGATGCCCTAGATAAGCTGTTTTTCTTATTTTGATGATGTTAATAAGATGTGGGCGTGTGTGTATTCTTCTTATGACTTCTTCGTTTGTGGTCTTGCTTGTCCAGCTTATCCGTAACATTCGGCGGTACATCCACATTTCGAAGGCGTTCAGTTTTTTCGTATCCTCTGCTTTGAGGGTCCAGGTCTCACGTCCATACAAAAGCAGTGACCATATATAACATTTCAGGGTTCTAAGTCTTGTCGCGACTGGGAGCTTTGGGTGACAAAGTATCTTACGCATATTCATGAATCCAGTTTTGGCAATTTGTTTATTGTGGTCCAAATTGGCTGTTGTTCTCTCTGCCAGATAAGTATAGCTTTTTACATCCTTCAAGACAACGTTATTTAGGACCACATTAGCACTGAAGACTTCTCGGGGGCTCCTATTGAATATTATAGTCTGGGTTTATTTCCAGGCCCATGTTTCTGCTTTCTGTTGTTATAATGTCCATAAGGCTCTGCAGTTGTTCTTTAGTTTCAGCCAGCACTACAGTGTCGTCAGCGTATCGGATGTTGTTGATTACAATTCCATTGATCTTGTCACCGTCTTGTCGGCTGTTTAGTGATTACTGTATTATATATTCCGCATATACGTTAAATAGTAAGGAATAGAGAATGCATTCCTGGCGTACTCCTCTTTCAATTTCGACACAGTTCGTGTTGCCGTTGTTGGTTTTGATGCATCCTTCGTGGTTCCAATATATATTTCGAATTATAGCTATGTCCTGTCCATCCAGTTCTATCTTTTTCATGGCATGTATTCATGTATGAATGCTTTCTTGATATCCACAAAGCAAACATACAGCTTCCTCTGCACTTCCAGGTATCTTTCTGCTGTTAGTGTTAGACTTATAATTGCTTCCAGCGTTCCTATTCCCTTTCTAAATCCGTACTGCGAGCGAGTAAAGTAATCTTCGCATTTATTGTTTATTCGATTGAATATTATCTTCATAAATATTTTAGCTGCGTGACTCATTAGGCATGTTGTCCGGTGATCTTCGCATTTCCGAGCTCTGCATTTCTTAGGTATGGCAATGAAGGTGGAGATGAGCCAGTCTTTTGGGAGAGTTCCGGTTTCATATATTCGGTTGTAAATTATTGTTAACCCTGTGATGGCTTCCTCGCTTAGATGTTTGAAGTTCTCTGCTGTAGTGAGATCTTCTCCCGGGGCTTTGTTGGGTTTTGCTTCCCTGATTGCTCTAATGACCTCAGACTTCAGTATGGGTAGGCTATCATTCTTTTCTACAGGCGGATATTCCTTTGGCCGTTCATCTCCAACAGTTTTCCCAAATTTTATTTTCCCTTTCTCGATCTAATTTGATTTTCTCGTTGTTTCCTGTTATCATGGAGATATTGTTTGGTTTCCATGGGCCTGCTCCTTCTTTTATCTTCTGGTGGAGTTCTCTGTCTTTATGTTGACGCTGTAGGTCTTCTATTTCATCGCATCTCTGCTCTAGCTATTTTTCTTTAGCAGTTGTGACGAAATAGTCTATTTTTTATTGAGTTCCTTGAATCTTGCGGGATTCTTATTCTTTCATTTTCGTCTTTCAACCATTAGTTGTAGTATTTAATCAGTTATCCAGGGTTTTCGATTCTTTTTGCCTGTTTTACCCACTGTTTGTTCTGCTACTTCTATTACTATATTTCTAAAGCTTGCCCATGTTTCCTCGATATCTTCATCTTTTGTGTTGTTATTTTGGTTTGGACAGTGCCATTTTATGTCTCTTAGTTTTAAGTCCACATTCTGTCTATACTACTCTATGTTTGTTTGGTCAGCATGTATCCAGTCTATTCTAGGCTTCGGGTTTGGTTTCTGGATTTTTTTCAATTTAATTCTCAGAGTAGCCACAACTGGGTTGTGGTCCGAATCTATGTCGCAGCTGGGATATACTTTTGCACTGACTATGCCATTGCGGAACCTTTTATTGATGGCGATGAAGTCTATTTGGTTTCTTACAATGTTCTCATTATTGTCTTGGGATGATTTCCATGTATATAGCCGTCTCTTTGGTAGTCTAAACCATGTGTTGGTGACTACAAGATTGTTTCCTTGGCAGAATTGCACAAAGCGCGTTCCCCGGTCGTTCCTCTCTCCTAGCCCGTAAGGGCCCACTATCTGTTCTACTCTGTCCGACCCCACCTTAGCGTTCCAGTCTCCCATGAAAATGTTGATGTCAGTGCCTTGTATATGCTTTTTCGCTTCCTCAATGTTGTTGTAAAAGTCTGCCACTCCTTCATCGGGCCTTTCTGAGGTTGGGGCATATGCTTATATTATATTTAAGTCAAATGGTGTTCCACTCATTTTGAGGAGCAATACTCTGTCATTTACTGGCAGAAAGTTCTTAACATAGCGTGTCATTTCTGATGTGCTGATGATTCCCACGCCATTTTCAGCTATTGTGCCTCCGGAGTAGTACAAACGGTTCCCCTTTGGGGTATTAATATATATTTCTCCTTGCCATCTTGTCTCGCTGATCCCCAGTATGTCCCATTTCATTTGTTCCATTTCACGTTCAGCGTTGGCTAACTAGCTTTGTTCAGTGTCCTTACATTCCATGTAGTAACCTTAACCCGGGGATTCTTAGCTCCCCCTGACGATTGAATGTCTGCCGGGGACTAGAGGCCGTGTTTATATTTTATGTTGCCATAGTAGTTTTCTTGTGATTAATAATGCGATGGTTTCCCCTTTTGCCTTTCGCATCCTACGCCGTTAACGATAGTTTTCGTTCCCCCGCCTTTGGAAATTTCCAGGACAAAAGAGTGCCCCTTTACTTCTGCTGCCACTTGTGGCCGATCCGCCGTACCGAAGCCCTTCTTCTTCGCCTTTTCCGCCGGTGTGGTATTCATCCGTAACCCTGGACAAGGGGCCCTTTTAGGGTGCTATCAGCCGGAGCCAGCTAAACCCAGGTTTTTTAGCGAGGTGTTACTCCTCGATCCCTCCTCCTTCCTTACCTTACGTGACTTGGGACTGGCTTAGCGGAGTTCTGAATTATCTAAAATCCAAAAAATTAACCTGACCAGCCTAGTTACTTAGCTCCTTAAAGATCTCCACGATATGCCTATCAACGAATGTCTTTATGCGAAAGAATTACAGAAAACATCACTCTGATACATACCTAGTAGAAAAGATTATTGATCATAGGAAAGACTTGCCTGCATAGGTATTTGTTTGTTAATAATTTATCGCCAAAATACCTCTATTTACCCTATATATTTTGCATTTACATTTTTTACCATCGTATTTTATTTTCAGAGGCCACCGAATTGCCTTACCGCAAACCAAACCTAGCTGCCTACAGGGACTACGAAACCATCACCCTCACCTCCACTGCTGGAATCTCAGTTGAGTGTACCCCAGACCTCCTTGGGTGCGTCGTAAGAGTATCCGGTTTCTATCATGGCCAACTCAGAGGTCTTCTTGGTAATGGTAATAATGAACTCTATGATGATTTTACCGTTCCAAATGGAAAGATTGTAACTGCTGAGGCTCAATTTGGTAATGCATACAAGCTAACGACCTCGTGTCCAGATATTACTGTACCTAAACATGATCCGGTAAGCACTAATAAGTACTTTTTACTATAATTCAGACAAATTCACAATATTATAACCTCGATAATAAAATACAACAACGGCATTGTAAAATATTTTTATAGCCAGATTCTATGTGGAGTAATGTAACATAGATTTATTGTCTAATAGCCAGATTCTCTTTACCAAAAAATTGTTCATGAGTTAAGTTAGCTATTTAACTAGCATTTAGTTTTTAGAGGAAAATGTGTAAGAACCTCTCTCTAGTTTCTAAAAGCAGTTGAATCAATGGTGAAACCAATGCTGAAACTAATCTTAATACTGTAAATATGAATTATCCACAATCTGATATGAAGCCTTCTGTCTCTAAGACAGTAAGACATTTTCCTCAATAAAATAACCACAGCTTTCAAACTTAAAATTGATTACAGTTAGCGTGACCCATTTCACCATTGATTTTATCATTCCCTTCCTAATTTTCTTATATCATTTGCAGATACCTGAAAATCCTACCTGCTCTAAACTGTTCGGTTGGGAATCGTCCCTCAGGCTATGCTATCCATTCATTCCCACAGACAATTTCAAGGCTGCTTGCGCCCATGGACTGGCTGCCAACGTGAAAGGAACCGAAGAAGCTATCGCTAAGGCCTATGTAGCTGCTTGTCAAGAAAGATTAATCCCAATTCACGTACCTGAAACTCTAGGTTGGTAATATGATCAAATCTGTATTTAATATAATATAATAGTAACTTTTCGCAACTTAACAAGTGCATCAACATTCAGCAGTTAATAACAACACAACTGATGTTATACGTTCATTGCCTTAAGTTGTGTGATTATGATATTAGGTGCACAATGCCAATATTTGATATTCCTCCATTACATGACCGAAGTATAAAAAGTTTCTTGTCCTAGATAAGATTAAAGTTCTGAAAGCCAATGATATTTTAGCAAAATCATTTGAAAGTGATAAATCAGAAAAATATACCAACGTATTAGATGATGTCGATTTTAATATTTATCTTAAATATATTGGACAAGCGGACTGCTGCTTCTCTCGAAGAAAGTGAATAGTTATACGCATTAGGAATATGAATGCTAAATGCGAAGTGTTTCCAAGTCATTTAAAGATTGCTTCTACAATCATTGACAATATATCGGTTCAAATGCTAGCAAATACTTCTTACTCAATTATTCAACATCATCTTTTCTTTACAAAAAGGTTTTAATTTATGTTTTGATTTTTCAGTCAAATGTACAAACAGTGAGAAGCCTTTCAGCGTTGGAGACACATTCAGCGTCAAGTTGCCATCAAAGGTAGCCGACATTGTTTTAATTGTGGATACCGACAAGGCAAACCAACAACTTTATGACAAATTGGTCAAAGTACTCGTTCCAGAAATCACTACCGAATTGCACGCTAAAGGAGTAAGGTGAGTACAATGATATTTTTGAAGTGAAACTTCTTTAGGCTCGAGATACAGCTTCGATAAAGACAGAAGGAAAAAAGTTACACCATGACCCGCGAGACGAATGTCTCTTTCGACCTGTCCACAATTCAAATCAAGCATGGGACATCCCTTAGAGTATATTTCTTTCATCTAAGGGATAACCATTGTTGATCTTCGTCTCCTCCACGTCGTCCGCACCGAACTCGCCTATCTTTCTCTGACAAGAATCGATCATTGAAAGGGCCGTGGTTTAGTGTATAATATGTTTAGTGTTCTACCATTCGTGTCAGCGAATTTACATAAAATTAAAATATAATGTTATTATTTAACAGAAACATATGGTAATATACAGGGGGAGAGAGTTATGCATCGTATACCTAATACTCTGGCCAAGCCTCTAGGCTATTATTCGTCCCTGCTTTGTGTGGATGAAGTTTCATTTCTGATGTCAAATTATTATTTCATCACTTCATTTATTGCCAATTTCACAGAAGGCTTAACTGATTATTTAAAAATAAACTAACTACGCGAACAATCTAATCATCAATTACCTTAATGTTCAGAATATTAACAACAAATTGAATAACCTTGAATTGCTGGCATTCGAACAAAAGCCTCATAGCTTCTGTTTGACGGAAACATGGGCATCTGGGAATGGAGGAGGGATCTTCATATTACTGCCGACGAGCTTCTTCATCAGCCTCTGTGCTCCTTCCGTTGTGTCGGCCATCAAAACGGTATCATCCGCATACCCTTAGCCAATTTATAAGGACTCGGTTCACTACGATACCGTCCTCGACCTCCTCTAGTGATTCTCCAAACAGTATCTCGGATTAGGCGTTAAGTAACAAGGGAGGCATAATACATCCCTGCCAAATTTCGAATTTCATCACTTCACTTATTGCCAATTTCAGAGAAGGTTTAACTCATTATTCTAAAATAAACTAATTACACCAACAATCTGATCATCAATCACCTCAATTTTTAGAATTTTAACAACAAATTAAATAACCTGGAATTGTTGGTATTCGAATAAAAGCCTCACATCGTCTGTTTCACGGAAACATGTACATCTGGAGATGGAGTCGAATCTACATCTCCATACTACAGCCGAGAAAACATAATTATGGTTGGATAGCGATATTTCTAATGGAGTGGATTGCTTCAAAAATTGTCCCAAACATGTTGTCCTGTGAAGGTAAAGAAAGATATTGGAAGTAAAATTTGCTGTAAATCTACAGGTCATATGGATCAGTTGATATTTAATATCAGCATTAAAAAGTTTCATTATACACAAAAGCAAGTATATCATCCTAGGTGACAACTTTAATAAAACCACTATTAACCAAACAGACAAAATACTCAAGATACTTAAAGACTTATTGGCTTCAACTAGAATCTACACCACGCAAATTAGTACTTCAATAACATCCATGGACTTTAAACGTGAACTAATTTTCTACGAGCCAATAAAATCAGACATGCCAGGCCACCCACTTTCACTTCAGCTACTTGAAACAAACATTCGGTCAGTGACTGCAAAAAGATTTTGGAAAACACTTGATAAGAGATACATCTGATATTTAAAAATCAGCTTTCAACAGGAACAATGGAATGGAATCAATGAATTATACGGTAACACTGCCTTCGACAGACTTCTGGAAACAATCATCTGGCATTCTAACATTAATCGTCCTAGAAAAATGAAGAAACCGCTAAAGTAGAAAAAGAACTTGAAGATACCAAAGGACGAGGTAGTGCAGCACTATAATCTCGCAAACAAATCAAAAACTTACAGTGACGATTTAGGCTTGCAAAGTAAAGACAATACTGAACTAACAAAAATTATATAAAATCAAAAAATAATATACAGCGCAACTGACAAACAGCAGCAAATCTGGATCATTGGTAAAATCACTACAATCCCCAAAGCTGGAAGTTAACCTACAAACTTTGACGTAATAGCCAATGCATTTGTCTGCTTTTGCGACCTCAATCCTCAGCTCCAACTGTTTGACTTACCACTGGCTCTATGCTCTCAGGTCTACGATAGAGAAAGCAAAATTCACAATACCAGATTGTATGGGTTTGACGAGATTTTTACACAGGAGGAGAAGTTGCTAACGCATTGTAAACAATTATTAATAAGCCTTAAACTGCGGAAAGCTTCCATCTCATCCACATTGAAACTGACAACTACCGAACCGATCTTCAGAAGTGGCGAAAGCAAGGATATCGAAAACTATCGGTCATCTTATCCAAAATATTCGATAAAATAAACTATTCAGGCACGAAGAACTTGAAAACAACAGAATTGTCATTGGCCTCTTTTCGATTTATCTAAGGCATTTGACAAGATGAATTTCAATTTCACCACAAAAAATTTTTTGTTTGTTAAAAAGAAGAGCTCGGTGCCTTGTCCTGTTTGTGTTCTTCGATCACAAAAGGAGCCAAGATCATAGGAGAAGGAATTGCTTACGCATTATATACAAAAATAAGCCTTAAATTGCGAAAATGTCCATCCCATCCACATTCAAATTGGCAACTGACATACCGATTTTCAAACACTGCCAGAGGTCAGATATTGGGAACTATAGACACATCTTCATTTTAAACATCTTTTCCAGAATTCTTGATAAAATAGTCCATTGTCTTGAACACAACAATATTGTAAATGGGCTCTTATTCGACTTATCCAGAGCATCTGACATAATCAATTTCAATTTTACACAGCAAAAATTTTACATCATCGGAATTAGAGAAAATGTCCTTTGTCTACTCTTGTCTCTTTTGTCAGAAAAAGAGCTCGGAGTTCGTTTCTTGCCCCGTTTGACTGATCCGAGCACAGATATTGGGAACCATTTAAGGCATCTTCCCCAAAATCTTCGATAAAATAGTCCATTCATATACGAAGGACTTGAAAGCAACAACATTGTAATTGGCCCCGACCTATCCAGAGCATTTGACATGATCAATTTCACTTTAACTCAATAAAAATTGTGCAGAATCGGAATTAGAGAAAATGTCCTTTCTCTGCTTACGTCTTTTTTGTCAGAAAGAAGAGCTTGGTGCTCGTTTCTTGCCTCTTTGTGTTTTCCTGCAGAAAAAGAGATAATATTGTAGTAGAAGAAATTGTTTACGCATTATGTTCCATTATTAATAAACTAAAGGAAACACATTTTGCATTAGATGCAAAATTTTTAATCCAAAAAGGACTTCCTATAGAAGCGTAACAGAGCGCTTTTGGCCTAAGCCATCATCAGTGTTACTTGTCAGAGTACCAAAGAACATATAAACGACGAGAAAACAAACAAAACCTATAGACGATAGTCACATAAGAATCAAAAGGCACATTTCTAGAAAGGTTCACATAATTCTAAACTAAAGACAAAAACTTTATTAATAAGCCTTAACCTGTGAAGAGTTCCCATCCACGTTGAAACTGACAATTGCCATAGCGATCTTCAAAGACGGCCAGAGCAGATATTGAGAACTATCCGCCCATCTTCATTTTAAGTATCTTCTCAAAAATCTTCGGTGAAATAGTCCATTCATACACGAAGAACTTGAAAGCAACAAAATTGTAATTGATCCTTTTTTCGACTTATCCAGAGCATCTGACATGATCAGTTTCGATTTTACTCAACAAAAATTATGCACCATCAGAATTAGTAAAAAGGTTCTTTCTTTTTTGTCAGAAAGAAGAGCTAAGGACTCGTTTCTTGCCCCGTTTACGTTTTTCCTGGAGAAAAAGAGTCAAGATTGCCGTAGAAGAAATTGCTTACCAATTGTATACAATTATTAATACGTTTTAAACTGCGAAAAGTTCCACGCCAAGAGCACAGATATCGAGAAAAATCGGCCCATCTTCATTTTAATCATCTTCTCCAAAATCTTCGATAAAACAACCCATTCACACACGACGAACTTGAAAACAACCACTTCGTAATTGACATTTTTTCGACTTATGCAAGACATTTGACATGATCAATTTCAATTTTCCTCAGTAAAAATTTTGCAACATCGGAATTAGAGGAAATGTTCTTTCTCAATTCATGTATTTTTTGTCAGAAAGAGGAGCTTGGGGTTCGTTTCTTGTCCCGTTTGTGAGTCAAGATTGTAGTAGAAGAAATTGCTTACGCATTATATACAATTATTAATAAGCCTTAAACTGCGAAAAGTTCCCTTCCACGTTGAAAACGGGCAACTACCGCTATTTTCAGAAACGCCCAGAGCACAGATATCGAGAACAATCGGCCCATCTTCATTTTAATAATCTTCTTCAAAACCTTCGATAAAATATCCCATTCATACACGACGAAATTGAAAACAACCACTACGTAATTGACCTCTTTTTCGGCTTATGCAAGGCATTTGACATGATCAGTTTCAATTTTACGCAGTAAATTTTTTGCAACATCGGAATTAGAGGAAATGTCCTTTCTCAATTCATGTTTATTTTTTGTCCGAAAGAGGAGCTTGGGGCTCGTTTCTTGCTCCGTTTGCATTTTCCTGCAGAAAAAAAGTCTATATTGTAGTAGAAGAAATTGCTTACGCATTATATAAAA
Source organism: Pissodes strobi (assembly GCA_016904865.1). Taxonomy (NCBI): domain Eukaryota; kingdom Metazoa; phylum Arthropoda; class Insecta; order Coleoptera; family Curculionidae; genus Pissodes; species Pissodes strobi. The sequence continues at coordinate 124,914 of MU184647.1, read as the reverse complement.
TTATTAATAAGCCTTTAAACTGCGAAAAGTTCCCACGCACGTTCAAACTGGCCATTGCCGTATCGATCTTCAAAAACGGCCAGAGCACAGATATCGATATCTATCGTCCCATCTTCATTTTAAGCATTTTCTCAAAATCTTCATATTGTTCATTTTCAATTTCAATTTGGAATTGGAGAAAATGTTCTTTCTCTACTCTTGTCTTTTTGTCAGAACTAAGGGCTCGGGGCTCGTTTCTTGTCCCGTTTGTGTTCCTCCTTCACCAAAAGAGTTAGTTGAAGAAATTGCTTAAGATTTATTAATAAACCTTAAACTGCGAAAAGATAAAATAGTCCATTCATACATTAAGGTTCTAAAAACAACAAAATTTAATTTGCCCCTTTTTTCGACTTATCTAGAGCATTTGACGTGATCAATTTCAATTTTAAAACATCGGAATTAGACAAAATGCCCTTTCTCTACTAAATTAATTTTTTGTCAGAAAGAAGAGCGTGGGGCTCGTTTATTGCCCCGTTTGTGTTCCTCCTTCACGGGAGGAGAAATTGCTTACGCATTACTAATAAGCCTTAAAAGTTCCCATGCACGTTGAAACTGGCAATTGCCATACAGATCTTCAAAAACGGCCAGAGCACAGATATTGGGGACTATAGGCCCATCTTCATTTTAGGCATCTTCTCCAAAATCGTCGATAAAATATTACATTCATATATGAAGGTCTTAAAAACAACAAAATTGAATTTGCCCCCTTTTTCGACTTCTCCAGAGCATTTGACATGATCAATTTCAATTATACAACATCGGAATTAGAGAAAATGCCCTTTCTCTCCATTTATGTTCCTCCTTCGTAGGAGAAGAAATTGCTTACGCATTATATACAATTATTAATAAGCCTTAAACTACGAAAAGTTCCCATCCAGTTGGAACTGGTAACTAAAATTGCACAAATATTATGCAATAAATGACCAGAGTACAGATACCGAGAACCTTCGGCTCATTTTCCAAAATCGTCGATAAAATAATCCATTCATACACGAAGGATTCCAACACAACAAAATTGTATTGGCCTCTTTTTCAATTTATCCAGGGCATTTGACACGATCACCCTACAATATCTTAAGTTTGACGTGTTATCGTCTTTTCTTTGGCTGACATCCAATGTCAAGAAGAAATAAATTCTGAATTTGAATTTATTCAAGAAAAACAGTTATAAATATATTAAAAATTTTCAGAGATGTCGAATTCCATCTTATCACCTACGGAGGACTTAATCAATGGCCCAGTCACGTTACCGTTAATGGAAAGCTAACCTTTAAGGGTAAAGTTCCGGCACTGAAATTCGGCGAGGAACCAAAAGAACAGTTCGACATCAAAGACATCCAAAATCCTAAGGTAAGTTTCAACAAATAATATGAACACTCTCCTTTGCATTCCTGCAAAGTTAGCAGAAAAAATATAAATGTCTATAAATATATTGAAGATTGACTTAGATTATTACTCATCACCGTAATAACCAAAGGTTTTTCATGCTTTACACAAATACAACTTTATGATATTTCTAGATTCAGCGAGACATTGAACTACTGAAAGAAATTTTGCACGATTTGAGCCTTGCCACCGGCTTAAATTTGAAGACAGATACTTTTGAAGAAGCATTCAAATATCCATTCAGAGTCAATGCATTGAAATCTATTGTCATTGTTAATGGAAATGAATGTGAAGTTGGTAAATTCTATCCTGTAAGTATACCTAATTAGGTATTTTTGCTAAAAAGAGGTCAATCACCGGCACGTGTTTCTCCTCATTGGCATAATTAAAATACAAAATATACCGCTATAATTCGGCTTATGAATAAAGGATTTTTTAAGTGCATATAAGGCACGTTTCCAGGGTTAAAATTGTATTCATGAGCTTATCACTTAAAATGTTGAAAGCCATTGTACTGTTTCTTCATTTGCATTATATTAAATCGTCGACGTATTGCTTTACGTATATATAATTCATTTTGTTGATACCACATTTGAAGACAAATTATTTTTTTTCAAAATACCAAGATTTCAATGTCATTTAGCAGCTATTATTGTTTCGTATAACTAACAAATCTATATCGTTTCACAGGTTCAAAAACTCTTGGCTGGTGTTTACAGAAACAACAAGATCTCAGTGAACTTGTTCACTCCATTCAGCTCATTGACTGTTAAGGACGCCAAAAAGACCAAAGACATTATTGGATTCAACGAACAAAACGTGTTCACCCTATCTCAAGCCAAGAAAAATCCTAAAGGAACAGCCGAACTTCACAAGGAACTTAACTATGATGACTACTGTGTAGATTTTGTTGTTAAGGTAAGTTATAATTGCAGCAAGTTGGCAAAATTTAAAAAAATTCATCACCTGAGAATCACTTACTTATCCAAGAAATTCACTCTTTGGCCATGGATTAAACTTAAAAAACCTTAAATAACAACCCGCCAATTAATACACCTAATAAAGACAAACATTTTATAAAATAAAAAATATTATTATTTTCTTTTGCAGAACCGTGGCAATGCTTTCGTCAACGACAACTTTTTGGCCCTGAACGAAGCCGACCAGAAGCAATTCATTCATCTAGCTGCTGCTAACATTGCTGAGAAATTGGTAAATATTGAGCAAGGACTGGATTGTGAATGTAAACTGGTCAACCCATGGAACGCCATTAATGTTTGCCAAGAGGCGTATAGCAAAGACAGACCATCGGTAAGTAAATAAGATTTGTCTATATTTAAAGCAGTTTTTACTTATCTCCTGTCATATGTCAAAATTACTAAAATCTCGCACTATTTCGGAACCGTTTTGAATTTGTATTAAAAGTAGAAAACCGCAATAACATGCAATCAACTCACAATTAAAACTTGCCTAATTATTGAAATTTCGCTTTCACCTTTACGGTTCAAAGATTGTTCAAAATATTAAATCAATTGAATTTTAAATGACGAATTATATCAATTATAGGACGACTTTCGATCACAGCATAACTTAGGATGTTAGCCATAAGGGTTCAATGATAAATATCGTCAAACTTCCAGAAGTATATGTTACTTATTGTCGTCTTTTCTCTATCATTTGATTCTACGCTTACTGAAGTATTATAATGGTTTCGGAATCTGGAAATGGTGAAAGCATTACCTTGAAAGGCCGTGGCATTTAGGCCCCCTATGTCCTCCCTTAATGGTTCAAGCGACATCTAAGTATGACATCCATTTCTACAGCAGACTCAGATGATTAAGTCAGCTTCCCATTATTTTTTTTTAAGAATCAAAAGATGCCAAGTGAAGAATCTGATGAGAATGTCACACTAATTTCCATTATTTAGGCCAAATTTCATTTCCAGAGCGACATACTCATACTTTGCCCCCCTACAGGAAAGATAAACAGGATCTGTCCCTGCATTATGGACAAAATTCGACTCACCAATATTTTTGCTGCGGATTCATTAAATCATTTAAGTTTAAGTAACCATGCCACAATATATATCATGGGGCACACAGTATAAAATGCTATTTCAGATGTATGTCATTATTGGCAGTATTAAGAGCTTTTGGTAAGAAATATGTAAGTAACAATAGCATTCTGGATTACGAAAACAGCCCCACATATCCTGCACTGTTACAAAAAAGACAATATACTAATAATACCACACTACAGAGGCTGTTTAGCCTGGGGATGTATATCAAGTTTGTGGTCACAGATGAAGGTTAGATACTAGCCCAAAATAGTCAGGATACCAAATCTTGCAGGCCAATAAGGGTGTAATATTAAACATCCTAGGAAAGTTAGTTGACAAGCATATAAGAGATAGTGCACTTAAGATTTTTCCATCAAGTGAACATCAATATGTATATCAAGCAGGTAGATCGATGTAACACTGAACGATCTCAACAGGCTACTCTCAAATTTAATAGAGAACAAAGAGATAGCAGTAACATCTTTTCTAGATAAAGAAAGGAAATGTAATGATGATTCAACCATTTTCATTAATGTAGCGCTGGAGAGAAGACAGGTACCAGCCACTATATGCTCATGGTTACATGAATGCCTGGCATATAAATAAGATAATGACATCATCCTCGGGAGAAGTAGGTAGAGGACGCTCCCAAGGAGGAGTTATCTCCATTGTCGTGAGCTATCCGAGTGGATGACGTGCTCTCAGTGAAAGTTTCCTATGCCTAGGATATGCAGATGATATAGTGATGCTGGTGTGAGGAGGAAAATTTACCGGCACATTCTCGAAGACAAGGCAAAGAGCTCTCAACATCGTGTATGACTGGTGTGAGCTCTCAGTCAATCCAAAGAAAACAGTAATGGTTTCTTTCACACTGGGGAATGTCCTGAGAAACAATTCCCTTTTTCACAGAGGTGAAATATTTAGGAAACTTTTAGTATCTAAAGTTGACATGGAATTGACACATTCAAAAGGTTACACAGAAGGCTACGATAGCACTAGGCAGGTGCAGAAAAATGCGTGGGAAAAACTGCGGTGTAGGCCTTAAGATGATTTGAACAAAGGTCAGGCAAGTGGGGGCGAGGAAGCTATTGACTGGTGTGCAAAGGTTAGCATAACTGTGCACCACGGGAGCTATGCACTCAATTCCACAGCTGCTCTAGGGATATTATTAAACCTACCACAAATATTCATTTACTTACAAGAAGAATCTATGTCGGTAGGCCATAAACTGTTGCAAGGACAGACACCAATAAGCAAGAATCATGGCTGAAAAAGATTAAGGCAAACTACGTGCTAGGCATGCCCACAGATTGCACAACTGGTTACACAAGTTTAGAAACAATTTTGTGATCATAATACCAGAAAAAAAACAACTGTAGGGCAGAGGTTGTTGTCTGATATTCTTCTACTTCGTCAGCCTTCGTTTATCCACTGCTGGCTTCCTCTTCCATTTATTTTCACATGTCCTCATCTAGGGCAAGTTGGTGCCAGTTTCGACCCACACACTGTTTGATGTCGTCTAGCAATCTCTTTTGGGGTCTTGCAACACTTTTTCTCGTTAATCGTGATCGCCATATTACCAGACGTATTGTCCACTTATTGGGGTCCTGCCTTGCCACATATCCAGCCCACCGCCACTTAAGTTCAGCTACAGGTTCGATGATGTATTTTACCTTCGTCCTCCTTCTTATTTCTGTATTGCGTATTTTGTCTCGTAGGCTGATTTCAAGCATGGACCTTTACATCGCTCTTTGAGTTTTTCTGAGGCGTTTTGCACTTTTATGCGTCAGATAGTATCCCCAAGACGAACGCCTCTGTTGATTGGGATCTGATCTGTTATTAAATCCTCCTCTATTGCAACCTGCATTATTGCATTTTCTTAGATGTATTTTATGAGGGCAGAATATCTTGTATCTATTCTGGCTGCATCCATTGCTGTTAGGAACGCCCATGTTTCTATCGAGTCAAACGCCTTATGGTAATCTATAAACGCCATATGGAGGGGTATATTATGTTCAACACTTTTCTCGATTAGGTTGTGAATTGTTTGTAGGTGGCCTGTTGTGCTGAACTCTTCGGAAACCGGCCTGTTTGACTGGCTGGTAAAAATCGAATTTCTTTGTCAGATGGTTTGTAATAATATTTGTGAAAAGTTTGTAAAGGTGCGACAGGAGCCTTATTGGTCGATAGTTTTCCATATGGGCGGTATCGCCTTTCTTGGGGAGCAAAATAACCCATGCTTTGGGGATCTTTCCTTGGTGCAGGCAATTATTAAGAAGTATTCTCCTGATTGCCTCCCGCAATACATCACCATTTATTATAATCATTTCAGTTGTTATTCGATCTTCTCCAGGTGATTTTCTGTTCTTCATTTGTCTGAGCGCCAACATCATTTCTGCCCTATCTATATCAGAAATGTCTTTGGAGCCCTCGTTCATGAACACTTGTGGCTAATGATTTCTTGGTTCTGGAGTAGTTGAACTGTATAGATCTTGATATAAGCTTTGAATCACACCCTTGATTTCGCTCTTCTTTTCACGACCATTTTAATAGCCTCGATCGTAATACCCTCATGTTTTTATTATCTTCTATTGTGTTTTGAATCAATTTGGTGTTATGTTCTGGATTTCTTTGTGGATGACTTTGTTTAATTAATTGTATTCTTCTGATTCTCTGCTTGTATTTCTCCACTTCTTCATCAGTTCGATCGTTTCTGGTTTGAGCTTTGATGTTTTCTGCCTTGATATGTTTGGCAGCTGTTTGAATGCTTTCTGTACTCTTCTGTGCCAAGGTATTTATCTCCATGCCTTCCAATAACGTACTTGACCATTTCTTACTCAGTGTCTCTTGGTATTTATTTCTTCCCTCTGTAACATCTTCTATTGTTGCCTAGCCGCGTTTTCGTGTTAGCTTATTGCGTTCAATTTGGGTATTAATTCGGAAAGTAGCTCTTACTATTCTATGGTCACTACCTGTGTCGAATTTGTTCAGAACAGTGACATCTGTACATATCTCTCTTTTGTCGGTGACAATATAATCAACTTCGTTTTTGACATTTCCGTCAGGGTTTCTCCATGTCCACCTTCTTTGTATTGCCTTCTTGAAAAACGTATTCATACAGTAGAGGTTTTCGTTTTGAAGGTAGTCCAGCAGCATTTCTCCTCTGTTGTTCATGGTTCCTAAGCCGAAGCCACCTATATTTATACTGTCCTCCACTTTTTTCCTTATTTTCGCATTGAAGTCGCCAACAATTGTGCAATATCTTGCGTTTTTCGATCTTCTTGCAGTCGTTATGTCTTCATATAATTGCCCCGCTTCTTCGTCCTCTGATGTACTGGTTGGCGCGTAACATTGTAATACTTGAAGGTTATACTTTTGGTTAGTTTCAGGATGATATACGTTACTCTAGATGATATTGAGTTCGTTTTTGTGACTAGATGTTTTAGGCTTTTGTGGATCATAATGGATACTCCCCCGTTGTTTGAATTTGTTTCGGTGTTGTTTTAGTACAACATATGTCCAGATTTTAAAAAGGTTGTTTTCCCACCGGGTAGTCTTGTTTCGCTTAATCCTGGTATATCCCATTTAATGTGTTTGAGTTCTTGTTCTAAGCTCTCGAGGTTGTAATAGAGATGCATTGTTCTGATGTTATAAGTTGCGATTCTGATTACTTTACCCTGTCGGCTTTTTGGTTGGCTTCGTCTATTATCGTTAGCTCTCGTGGTCAAATTTGTGCCTCCCCCAGAATTCTTGAGGCAGACTGACGAGTCAGTGCGAGATTCTAAATTTAATCTACTCGCCTGGGGTACTTTACGATTTATATTTGCACATATTTGACATCTGGAAGGATCTGGCATTTAAACACCACGTTTGCCAGGCGGGTTGGCGAGTGTTTGATTTTAGCCGCTCATTCTGGGTACAGGCGCTGTTGACAGCCGACCATTTTGGGTCAGACGCTGTCAGTGTTTGCTTACAGCCGCTCAGAGAGGCAGACACTACGCTGCAGTGCTAGTTTTGGTCCGCCCCGAGTATTTCATTTCATCGGCACCACCTATATCTGGGAGGCATTCCCCTATCCGCCACCTGACGAGGCGCTCGATAGAGGATTAGCAACCCCCACGATATTTTGATCGAGCCCCCCAATATACTGACTCGAAAGATGAAGTCGGTAAATATGAACCAAGGCCTGAAACAAGTCTCCCAATTTAGCCACGGCCTTTCAGACGGAAGTAATGTCCTTAGAATACTGCGCAAAGAGAGGTGCATAAGGAAATCCACCAATAGGTGGTACCCCATTCCGATAGCTAGGCAGCACTAAAGGCAATCAATGATTATAATATCCAGAATATATCTAGCTCGCTCAATGCCAAGCTAGATAGTCAAAACAAAGTGACTAGCTGGAGTTCCGGCCGGGGCACGAAAGCAATAGAGGCAAACAAAGAACCGATGAAATAGCCAAAGCAAGCTCGTCGGGCTCGTTGGTGGGACAAGAACCCTTTCGTGGGGTGGCCAGGTATACTATTAAGGTATCCGCTATGAAATTGCTAGCAACTGAATCTTAGGAATGATGCCTAGTCTGACCAGGACAGAGACAAGCTCTCAGCTGAATTACTAAGCCACAATAGAAAGGCTGTCAGAACGATGGATCATTATCGACTATAAAAACACTTAAGTCTGATGGGTCTGGCAGATGAAACCCTGTGCAGGTTCTGTCAAGAAGAAGAGGAAACTACAACCTATATTCTATGCTACTGTGAGGGTGTGTCAGGATGGTTTCAATCATATGGGGGAAACCAACCCAGTATGCTTTACTAAGAAGTCATTATCAAAGCCATGGTGTACCAATGAGGGATTCAAAACTAAATGAGGTGCTTTCAAAACATGGAATATAACAATAGATCTTATGGGTTGCCGTTTTGGAAAACACTCAAAACAAATCTAATCTAATCTATTAGAAAATACTGCTTCTCTTTTTGATCGAGCCGCATTGGAGACATTTATAAAAGGGTTTAAATAATAAAAGAGCTCAACATGAATAAGCCAAAGATCCAAGAAGAGCAGTGCAATACCAAAAATACGCCAGGGAGATAAGAGCATCTGGCACCATCATCTACTATTTTAATATACTACAAAACAAAATGGTTGAATGTGCTAAATCCACTACCCACGGATATCGACTAGACATCACGAGGTTTTATTATTTTCCACGCAGATGATGTAGTTCTAAACTATGAGAACAAGAACGATCTAGAATGTCTTTTCTATGCCTGCAACGATGTGGCTGGTAAAACCAAATGATGACTATCTACAAATTCATGACCATCTTCAAGAAACCTCTTTTCGACTTCAGTCGAAGAAGAGTCGACTGAAACGGATTATGAGATGTGACAAGCAAGGCCAATTACTATACTTTAGTAAAATAGACAAATGCATCTTGAGATTTTAATTTATTAATTAACCCTTCCGAGATAATGACTTACACGCTTTTGCACACAATACGTTATAATTTCGAAAAAAAAACCTTCTTAAAACATTCTTTTAGGTTAACCAATAACCAAGATCCAAAACTGTCAGTTTTGTATTATATATGAGAATATGATTGTTATTAATGTCCGCCGAATCTGGCCGAAAATTGCGTTACATATACTAATGGCATTTTTTGTTTTCAGAAAAAAGTCTAATCAGTATCGAAGAGAAAACATCTCCTACTTTAAGCGAATTTAAAACTGAATCCTATATTATTTAAGACTAGATTAGGATTTATATTATTTTTTATACATCAACAAGGTATTGTAATTTTGTAAATTATTAAGCTTAATGTAAGACTAAGTTACCATAATCGAAAATAAAAAATAATGAAAAAATATTTATTTGTATTTTCTATTTTAAAAGGTATAAAATTAATTTGGAAAAAAATAGTTCGTAACCATAATATTCCACAGTTTAATTAATAAGTTATAAATTTATGAAAATATGGATATAAAATTTAATACGTGTATCCAGTAATCCAGACACATTTTCATTCCGCTATGGAAGGTTTAAAGAATGTATTTTTAAAGGACATGCAAAATACGACTGAATTAAGTCATATCTGGATCTCAACAAATGTGCAAAGTTTTACAAATTAAAAAACTAGTTTTCATTGAATGAATATCAAAGTTTTCAAAAATTAGTTTTTCATTATAAATTAAAGATTATAAAAATGGGAAATGAAGATATTTAAAAATATTTTTGTGGAAACCTACTATTTACTACTTAGAAAGTTTGATTTAAAAAACATACTCCCCCTCTATAGAGAGCAGCATATTTTAAACAAAAAAACGGACCAAAGCGATTTGTTCAGAATTAAGTTCTCTCTTAAATTCCGGAAATCACGCATCCATATATTTTTCCTTTCTCAAAATATTCGTCTCCAAAGTTAGCTAAAAATTCACTTTGTCCGTTTGAATTAATTGTCCAACAGAACTCGAGCAGTTTGACTCTTTAACATACATACATACATATTGGCATTTCGTATATTTGATTTTAGATTTTGGTCGGTAAAATGTATGAAATATGGCGGCATTTTTGGAGTACAGAGTTACTTTTAAAGCAACGCGTTATTGCGGCGTTAATATTCAAAAAGTAACGAAAATAAGGTAATTATTACATGAAAGTAACTTTAAAATCTAAATAACGCAGTATTTTGGATCAAAAGAAATTGTAAAGAAACTCCTTATTTTTTTAAAGTAACACTATGTAATTAAAACAAATCAATCCATAAAAATATAGTATATTTATGTCATTTGAATTTGAAATACGTTAGTTTGACGGGCAGACAGTCAAGAAAAATAGGGCAATTAAAAGGCAAGTCTACATTTCGATGCAGCTGCAATGCGTTATTACATTACTCCTAGAAAAAGGGGTATTAAATTGAAATTTAATCTATGTTGGGTGCCTTTGCTAGAAGCCGCTGCACATGAAAGCAATAAAATGATGGTTACAGACAGGGTTTCTGCCTTTAACACAAATCTAAGAACAAGACCGCGGATTTTTTTTTATTGCAAACATTGCGCACAGAAACTGCTAAAAGCCTTATGGAAAATAAAAAAATTATGTTTATATGTAGCAAGTTTAATTAAAGATTCATACACATTTATGCACAAATAAGTCAAGCAAAATTATTAATTAATTAAGGGCTTCAATCAATTAAAATATGTAATGGGTGTACTAAATATCGTTTCAAAATTAAAGAAATACTAAAAAAAGTAATAAAACATCCACGAAGCCGAGAAACGTCCAATTTTGAACCTTGTTTTGGGGTATTACTATTACCTATGCGTAGTACGTAGTACTACGTTAGTTTTGTTTATATGAACTGTTTTAAAACTGGGTGCAACATAAATTTAACTGCTCTATATTTTTATTTGGAATTGGTTCTCTTTTTAATGTATAATCAGTCATTTATACTCTGTTGATCGGTTGCAGTATTGCCATACATATATAATTTTTGAAGTGAAAACTTCTTTAGGCGCGTTTCGCACATTTTTCCTGAGTACTGAATCACGCTCTGCCCTTTAACGTTTATTCGGATATTTATTGTCTTTACTGTATACACAATGATTCGGGTATAGTTCAGCCAAGTAACAAGGCATTTGAGGTCTCTTTTGGAGCACCCTGTACTTCGAGTCTATGTACCTATGGAAAATCGAAAACCGTAAGAGATACAGTGTCGGTCAAATTAAGGCAAAATTGCGCATTTAGGTGCCTAACAATATGCCGTTTAGAAAGTTTTTAAATTCCGAGTATTTCCGGAGACGTTCGAAAATAACCGAAATATTGAAAAACCGATTTTTTTTCCTGAGCTTATTTAAAAACGGATTTCAAATTGGAGTGAACTTTTGCATTGCCACTTTTTCCGCTCTATCCAATGGTTGTATCCAGTTTGGAATCCGACGTTTCGTTTTTTTTTATTGTTTTTCAGATGATTTGGCGTTATTAATATTAATATGTGTTTTTTTTGTCTTAATTATTTTTATTTTTTTTTAAATTACTTATTTTGCTCTGACGCAATTTTAAAGCGTGTTACTTTTGAAATTTTTACATTCTATAAAAATATTTTATTTTGTTTTTTGTGTTAATTGGAAAATTTAAACCTTTATATTTAATAAAATAAAATATAGTAAAATTAAATAAACAGGTTCAATTATTTTTTACCCCAAAGCAAAATAAATAATTAAAAAAAATTAAAAATTAAATTTAAAAAACAAAAAAAAATAAAGACATATTTATAACGCCAATATTGTCTGAAAAACGAAAAAAAAAATGAAACTTCGTTTTTAAAAAAAGAAAGTTAATGATGATCTCTTGAAGATGAAACGTCGGATTCCAAACTGGATACCACCATTGGATAGAGCGGAAAAAGTGGCAATGCAAGAGTGCAATCCAATTTGAAATCAGTTTTTAAACAAACTCAGGAAAAAAATAAAGCGATTTTCCAAATTTCGGTTTTCTCCGGATATCTCCGGACATACTCGGAATTTCGAAACGACCTATTGTTATGCATCTAAATGCACAATTTTGCCCTAATTTGGCCGACACTCGATACTGTATCTCTTACGGTTCTCGAGTTCCCCGTACATAGACTCGAAATCGAGCCACCCTATACATCCTGTCAGTCTTTAATATATTAATTCGAGTAATCATCTATAATACCTAACTGCCAAATTATAAACATACAAATAATATCATATTCAACTACTAAATATGTATTATGGCGATCCGTATACTTATACCCGTTTTCGACAGAATCGTTTTATAGCTGGCTTAGAGGTAGAGTCAGAGACAAACCACGAAGAGACAGTTAAGTAAAATAAAAATTTTGTCCTATTCATGCCACCTCTTTTACTTAATGCATTCTCTTTATCTATCATCACGAAGGTGTTTGTAGGTGGAGCCAAAGTCGAGTCAACGCTGTTGCAAAAACAAATAATATATGCCTTTGTCTAACTCATGGAAGCTGATCAGCTGAATACTATACGACAACGACAAGTATGACTATGACAGTTAATACGTTTCACCATGTTTTCATTTTAGGCTGTTTTTAGTTTTACTTGCTGGTGTTTTCTTATATTTTTTGTGTTAATTTCACATATTTTTGCTTCATCTTGTGACTGAAACGTTAATTTGTGTCCGGAGTGGAGTGGATCACAACGGAATGGATTTCATGATTTTATTATTCATTGACATATTGCGACACTTCACGCATTTATATCATATGATTCCTATGAAACGTTGATTATTATTTCACTTCACGCATGACCCTCCGGTCGCTTCGCTCGCTCCGGGGCGCAACCAAACAAAACTAACTAAAACAAACCACATTTAAAAAAGGAACAAACATAACCTTAAAAAAAGATATACATCTGTCGGCAATGACGGGAATCGAACCCGCGAAGTCGTATCACAAGATTCACCAGCACAGCCATCTAACCACTAGACCACCAGGCTTTGAAAGCAGTTGACCGATTATTGAAGTCCTTGCTTGCCAAAAGCCTTACACGTATTACGCATGTCCTTGGGTGAAGTGTCGCAATATGTCAACGAATAATGTTTGTTTGGTTGTGCCCCCAGAGCGAGCGAAGCGAGCGGAGGGACAAGTCTGAAGTGAAATATAAGAACGACATCACCGGGCAGCTGCAAAATGCGCAGGTCCGAAGGTCGAAAATTTGAGGTAGGTTGACGCGTGTGCTTAGAGGTAGAGTCAGAGATAAACCACGACGAGACAGTTAAGTAAAATAGAAAAATTGTCCTATTCATGCCATCTCCTTTACTTAATACATTTGCGTATCGCTCTCTCTTTATCTAGCATCACCAAATGTGATTGTAGGTGGAGCCAAAGTCGTGTCAACGCTGTTGCAAAAACAAATGTCTTTGTCTAACTCATAGAATTCTACGTTAGAAGCTGAACAGCTGAATACTATGACAACGACAAATATGATGACTAATACGTTACACCATGTTTTCATTTTAGGCAGTTTTTAGTTTTACTTGCTGGTGTTTTCTTATATATTTTTGTGTTAATTTCACAAATTTTTGATTGAAAGATATACTTTTTCCTTCATCCTGTGACTGAAGCGTTAATTTGTATCCGGAATGGAGGATCAGTGGACTACTTAATATACACAAAACAAACAGCATCATGGATGCTGAGACAAGAGTCTGGGTACACCGGAATGGATTTCATGATCTCATTATTCATTGACATATTGCGACATCTCACGCATCTATATCATATGATTCCTATGAAACGTTCACTATTATTTCACTTCACGCATGGCCCTCCGCTTGCTTTGCTCGCTCCAGGGCGCAACCAAACAAAACTAACTTAAAAAAAATAAAAACATCTGTCGGCACTGACGGGAATCGAACACGTGCCGTCGTATCACAAGATCACCTGCACAGCCATCTAGCCACTAGACCACCAGGCTTTGAAAGCGATTGACCGAAAATTGAAAACCTTGCGTGCCAAAAACTTTACACGTATTACGCATGCCCATGCGTGAAGTGTCGCAATATTATCAATGAATAATGAAATTATATAATCCAGTCCGGTGCACCCAGACGCTGAGGCTGCTTGCATTGTTTGTGGATTAAGAGATGAAGTTAAAAAAATGCACTATTTTTCTTCGTCCCTAATAATGTAAAAGTCATCAGACATTAAATATAATTTTATATTTGTATAATGAACTGTGACATTTGTTTGAATGTTTTCTAATCATTATTGATTTTTAATTTTAAGTAAGTACATATGGTAGGCATATCTTGAATTCACTTATTATTGTTTGTATTACTATTACACTCTGACTATTAATTTCAAGTGACTCATTCGTATTAATGAATATACTTTTTATGAAATATGTATGCGTTTCGACTAACATGCCTTGTCTATTGTCTACGGAACGGATCATTATTGTACCATCTCCGAAATGCCAAGTGCCTGCATCTAAACAAAAGATGAGGAGGCTACGCCGGGAAGCATATGCGTAAAATGCAGACGCGATAGGACTTCGCCATACGGCGATTGTAATATAAATGTAGTTGTTTTTGATGCGTTGGGTTAGTTTTGGTTAGTTTGGGTTGCGCCCCCGAAGCGAGCAGATGGCCAGGCATGAAGTGTCCAAATTTTTGAAGACGAAACGTAACGGGGGTATTATATCTAACATTTATATTACAGTCGCCCTATGGCAGAACCTTATGCATCTGCAGTTTACGTATGCCGCCGGTGAGGTAACTGTACTCGTGGAGTGGTGCGCAACAGAAATCTACCTCCGATGTGAACCCTAGGGGTAGAGCCATACTCGAGTTTCTAGATCCGAGTGACTTCGAAATCCTCAACAGAGGATCAGTACCCACCTATTTCACATTAATACGGCATCGGCAGTCGGTTATACTATCAAAGAATCATTTTAAACCAACTGTTCACTAAAACTCAGGGGGGTAAGAGACATCTTGGGCGAACTCAAATCTTAAGGCCCATCGCAACAAAGTTCGGTAAGCACAAAGAGCACAAGTAAATTCCCACTAGGTGGAATATACATTTGCCCAAAGGGAATACAAAAAATCAAGAATTTTAACTACTTGAACTTGTATGTTAATCACTACTAATGGTGACTTTTTGAATATCGGCATTAGCTCGATGCTATCCTTTGACAGAGCTACATTTTGGAAAACCAGAAGTTAGTTTAGGGTTTAACCAAGATTCACGTAATGCAATCACATCTGGATAATGTTCTTTGATAAACATTTCTAAGATAGTTCTATTAGCACTCAAACTTCTGATATTCCACTGAAACATTACAAACTCCCTACCTCGCATTACAGACTCCTTTGGGAACAATTCCCAAATGTAGCAATATTCTTGATCAAATTCTTACCAAATCCATCCACCAGGGTTCTCTGAGTATCAGTCTTCCTATAAATTCCAAAACCTGTTTTTTATTTTTATCCCTATTATTAATTTGCTCAGGGGCGGGCGGGTGGGATTTGATCCCTTGTTTTACTCTCTTCCTATAATATTAAACTGACCTATACTAACATGTTTCAAACACCCTATTGAATTTTATGAAAGAATGTACTGGTCCTGTGTTTATTTTAGTTAAGCCACATATAACAATGATTTGATACATGCAGTTTCATTCATTGGAATCCCTATTTGAGGCTATTTAAATCGTTATTACGATAGCCCACATGAAAATCAGTCGCACGTGCTAACCAAAGCTTTATTCGGCTTTTTTGTAACTTTTACTAAATTTCTTTCACACTTTTATTGTCTCCCGCACCGAATATTCTAAAAACAGTCGCGAGCCGGCCTAAAAACAATGGCACATCAACGCAGCTGTCTGTTCGAAATAATATACAGATAATTCATAACATACAAATAAGAAATGAAACGAGATGGTTAAAATAAAGCTCGAGCATTTTTTTCGACATGTTTTTGTGCCGTTTTTTCGATTAGGGAACACGTGTTGTATAAGGTATTGCTTTTCGAATGTTTTCGTTTCCAGCTCTGGATATATGAAGCAGGGGAGCTTTTTGTTCTATAAATATGTCTTGCACTTACTGGTAATTTAATTCACTGAACGTTTACAAATTTATGTAATTCTGAAATATGTTTGAGCAATGGTTTATTTTTGTTGAAGGTCAAAATTGCGACATGTATGCCCATATTTCATTTTTTATACCAGCTTATTAAGACACTTAGGCGTTTGAAATATTGGTAAAAGCCTAGTAATCCAGCACCTGACTGCAGTCCTGCAGGAAAGTTTGCGTAGGGAGAATTTTTTTTTCGGGAATGTTTAGTAAGTGTGCTAGTAAGTATTTTGTGCTTGGGTGGACATCCACCATCTGGAATATTTTCCAAATATGGCGTCATCAAAGATAGCGGCCAAGCTGCTCATCGATTTCTATGAAATGTTCATTTTTTACTTATCCCTCTTACCACCCCCTCCCCCAGAACCAGGACAAATAAATAAATAAATAAACATCAATATTGTTAATTTTTTATTGTTATTGAATTCCAATAATGAGTGCATTAAAAACATATTTAGATTATCAAAAAATTATTGTTGCAGGTTGAACCTAACTCCTTACTACCTCACACTTGCAGAAGAAGTAACAGGTCACTTCATCTTTTCTACAAATACAGGAGGATTTCGCACATTTTAAACAATTACACTTCCCAACAAAATCAGTCGGGTATTTCTGTAAGTTCTTTTCTGGCACCAATTCATTATCTATTAAGGCAAAACCAAATTGACATGGGCCTAAGGCAACAAACACATCATCAATACAGTGTTGCTGAATATATGTGTAGAAAAAGGATCTTAGCAAATGGCCCTTGGCACTCTGCTGGTACGCGGCAAATCTTCAATGTCTATATTATTTGCATGATGATACATCCACAATCTAAGTTCATTTAAAGATTTACAATTTGGCCCGTTTCGTAATAACTGCACCAAGTATGTGTCTGCAGATATAAAGCTTTGTTCTATGTCAGCCCAATCAGATGATACGCCAAAGTGTTCCAGATATGCCGTGGAAGGCTGGAAGCGTGGATATGAAAGGCTGCTTTTTTAGTGCCAAACTTACTCGTGTAATCTGACCCAGATAGTGCGTGGATAGCTGGAAGGAAAGAGCATAAGTTTTGGCCCATTTTTTGGTGAATATCATGAACAGGTAAAAGTCGCGTGGAATCACTAACTCCAGTGAGCACCCAAAGGTCCTGAGCAGCAAGTTGATGAAGAGTAGCCCAGTGGATCAAAGCTAACACACACGAGGATGCATGTTTTGAATCAGCGTTCTAAAGTCTGCTTCCTCTATTGGCGAGCAACTTAATTGCGAGTGGTTTACTTGCATTTCGCTTTGCACACATCACAGTTAAATGATACCTACCTCATCTTCTTCATCACCATAAAAGACACTAAAGTTGTGCTTGGTACTACAGGGTATTTCTGTGAAAGACGTCTTTTTGATAGCTTTTCCGGAAGCCTTTGCACTTGGTGCTTTAGTGCTATCAAATGCTGGCAGCATGACTTTGTGGATGGTACTTGGCACAGATCCTGATTGTTTTGTCTTCGTATCGTGTTTTGCGCAGTGTGCAATAGCTCTTGGGGACTCACTGATTTTATACTTGTCGTAAATGCGCTTATGTGATTTCTGGTTACATATAATACATGAACGGTCTCGATTCGAAGTACCGCTTCCTCGAGGACTGTGGTGACCAGCATGTTTTCTTCCAGATTTCTTATCACTTTCCGGCGCAGTCGATTGGGAAATGCTGTCGTTACCTTCATTTTCTAATAGGTTCATTTCTCTTTCTTCATGTTTAAAAAGGGATTTCTTATGACAGTATTGTTTGTAGCACTCATTGTTCATATGATATTAAAACACTGATTCCTCACTTAGTGAGCTCAATCGCTTTGTAACAATGTCACACACTATTATCACTTTTATTACAGATTATGCATATTTTGTCACTTGCTTTAAAGTTGGAGACTCTTGTCAATTTTATGCCATGCATATCTTCATTTCATTTCCGCAATCTGTAATAAATCAAAAATAAATAAAACATTACATTCGTAAAAGTAAATGTGGGGGGGGGGGGGGGCAAATGGGCTTTGGAAGGTAATGGGAAGTCATTTCGACAACAATAGTTTGTTTCTTATCAATAACACCTATTTTACGTAATATGTTCAATATTTCTTTTGGTTCTAGGGGAAAAGGGTGATAACGGGGGTAGGGGAGGGGATTAATTACCCTTCCTCCGTAGTAATTAAAAGTGAAAATTTCATAGAAATCGATCATATATTAACATAATCGCACGGCCGCCATCTTTAATGACGCTATATTCGGAAAATGTACCGGGTGGCAGATGTCCACCCAAACTAGAAATACTTACTAGGACACCTACTACAGATTCCTGAAAAAGATCTCCCTACGCAAACTTTCTTACAGGACTGCAGTCAGATCCAGGACTATAGTACTTATGCCTGCTAAGATAGATGCTAAATATAAAATGAGTTGCATTTGAAATAACGGCATAGTCCGTGGCTCAATCAAAAAATCTGGAATAGTTGAAATAACTCATGAAACTGGATGTAATAATAGCTGATCATTGCGAAGCTGCTCTTTTTCGGACATTCTAAGAAGTATATTTTTTAATCGACACACCCTGTAGATTTATTTATATCTGAAAAGCACGTTTTTCTGACTTCATCGATATAATATTATATTTTATTTTATTTCAAAGGAAAATCCATTTCACAATACCAATATAGTAAATAAAACAATTATTATTAAAGCAACCATAAAACCACAGCAGACAAAATATGATAGTTTAAATGATAAAGCCCAGTTTTTTGAACCCATCCCGGATGATTTTATTAACAAGCGATTTAAAAGTTAACCGACTGTCGAGAATCTTTCCCAAGTCGCGGATCTCTGTAACAGACTATTCTTAGGTATGCTGTCAAATCGACCAAAACCGATAGAAAAACATTTTCTTAACATTGAGGTCGAGACCCTTATACCGAGACGCGT
>MU184647.1:76838-95851 GCA_016904865.1 Pissodes strobi | reverse complement strand
GTTTCGTTTCAAATGTCAAAGAAGCCAAATGAATGTTGATGATCATGTACAACAACACGAAGGTACGAAAACAGAACCAAATTGCTAAATTCATAGCTCTAATTCAAGAGGACCACTCAAGCCGGCAACTAGCTCTAATCTTAAATTTCTGTCACACTCTCACAAATAGGACTCGGAGAAGGTGTTAAATTCATGAATTATTAGAAGAAGGCCATTAATACGCAGAATCAGTTGGTAGAGACCATAGGAATCAAAGTAAGTACCCAAATGATACAAATAGGCTTCAGCAACGTCAGTTTCATCATGTCAAGTATCCCCTTTAAGTCCTGATCATCGCAGTGCAAGAAGGTTGTTAGTGAAGAACATTTGGAACTTGGAGCAGCAGAGCAGAGCCAGGTGTACGTTATTTAGGCTACACTGTGGAAGAAAGGGTTCCATTTGGGGGTGTAACCATCATGGTTTGGAGTGGGCTAACGTTGAATCGATGCACTGACCTGGTCACAATTTGTGAGAAGTCCTAGACGATACCTAGGTATACGGGCAAAATTTTAGAACAGGGCAAAATTCCCTCAATGCCCACAATATTGAAGTTATGGATTAGCCCGGCCGCAGTCCGGACCGTAATGCAATCGAGTACGTTTGCGACATACTTGGGCACTGCTTGAAAGAACGTCAGCCAATCTAGGATCTTCAAGCCATTGAAGAAATCTTTCTGGAGGACTAGTGGAAGCAACTGACTCCTTAGGTTATCTGGAAAGTATGCTTATTGAGGTTTTAACAGTTAGAGAAGGCCATCATCATCATCATCATCACTTAGCCCTTTGCATCCACTGCTGGATATAGGCCTCCCCCAATCTTTTCCACTGCCTCCTATCTTGAGCGCTCTGCATCCAATTGCCTTCCATTCTTTTAATGTCGTCGGTCCATCGTGTGGGCGGTCTTCCTCTACTTCTTCTATCGACTCTCAGTCGCCATTCGAGCAATCTCCTCGTCCATCTACCATCGGTCATTCGAGCAACATGCCCTGCTCAGTTCCATTTAAGACTAGCGATCTGTGATATAACATCAGTAACACCAGTTCTCCTTCGTAGATCTTCTTTCGGATATGATCCCGCAACGGTACCCCAAGCATAGATCTCTCCATTCTTCGTTGAGTTGTTCTCAGCTTCCTGGTAGGCGCGGCAGTCAGGGTTAAGGTTTCCGCACCGTAGGTGAATACCGGCAAAACGCACTGATTGAAAACTTTCCGTTTTAGTGATATTGGTATTTTTGCTCTAAATACATCATTCAGTCTTCCGTAGGCAGCCCAGGAAAGTGTTATTCTTCTCTTCAATTCACAGGTTTAGTTGTCTCTTGTTATTCTTATTTCATGACCCAGGTAAAAGTAGCTATTCACAAGTTCTACCTCTTGCCCACCAACAGCCAAACTTTCACTAGGAACCAGGTTTGTCATGTATTTCGTTTTTGAAAAGCTTGTATTTGATTTTTAAACCTATCTCAGAGCATACTTCCTGCAGTTCCTGTAGCATCTGCCTAAGATCTTTCAGGTTGTCTGATAGTATTATAATATCGGCCGAGGAGGCCAGACGTTATTAATATTTGAGAGCGTGATTATTAAATCAAGCTTAACCGCACATTTACGATCTTCTTCACAGGTAGATTACAATAAATTGTTACATTTTCAGAGAAAAGTCCAATATATTTAAATAAAAAAAATAGTAATTATAGAGTTATTCCATTTGAAAAATATCCACATTTTGAAAAGAGGCTCTATTAGAACATGCTTAGAGTTTTCCGTAAGATTCAAACATTGAAAAGGGAGTTTGTCCAAATATTTCGTTACTTTTTATTTTAAAAAATATTGGTAGACTATATTGATGTGTCCCGAAATCATTTTATGAAAATTATTGGTTTTTCTAAAAAAAAAAAAATTTATTGGAATACCCTGTATAGAATTTTTTCATATAAAACGAGCATTTGAAAGAACATTGTCTAGAAAAGCGGTTTGGTCTGTATTTTCATTTACTTTCCTCTGTTTTTATGATTTCCTGTTTTATGCGCCTAAATTATAACTTGATTGCATACATAAATAAATACGGTTTTTAACAGTTTAATGCCGAAAATTAAATATAAATAAGAAAATAACTATTTCAAACAAAGCCTCAAAACCCGGAACAAGTTAAATTTTCCCAAAGTTTTTGCTTCTACTTATTCACTTAATTGAATAATTTTTCCTGTAAAAAAGAAAGATTAAAGCTCGTTATATCTGCCTAATTGGCAAGAACGGTTGTCATTATCACTGGCTCTTATTCCGTACCTGCACACTTGCATTTTCACATAACAATATAATAAGAATGTATATAATGTGTTATTTGTATGTACCATATCTAATTTAATTTTCTATTCTTATTTTGTGTTATTTGTCTGTTTATCTCAACACACCGTGACTATAAATTTAGACATTATTATTATTTTTTACTTCTTCTTTCATTTAGGTAATTTTTAATTTTTTATTTATTTTATTATTATATTATGATTTTATTTGATTATTGCTGATGTACCAGTAATACATATAGTAACAGTTCAATTACTTAATATTCACTATTTTTTTAAATAGTATCAAAGTATAGTGGCTCAAACTTCAGTTATTAAGGTACCAACAGAAGTACCTATTATACGACCAAATACATATGTATGGGTATAGCAGACATAAATCCATTTGCCTGGACTATTAATATGAAAAAGATCATACTCCACGACTACTAGGATGATAAATAACACATATTCCATCCTTTTCTAAAAAATTCAAGACAAGTGCACATCGATATCATGTTACCCGGAGAGAGGTGACAAAAAACGACCAGCCACGTGCAGTCCACCAATCACGATCGAGCAAGTAAGGGAAAGAAGATGTCATTAACATTCGTTTATAAATTGTTTTGTTTAGACCTGTCTAACGGGCATTAAATTAAATTTTAAGATTGTACAACTGTTACAAGGGATTAAATGAAATGCAATAACATTAATTTTTTTATTATATGGAATAAAAATTTTATTATACACCAAAATACATTAACACAACACCCAGGGATGGACCGAAATAAAATATATTGCTACATGCTACATACGCATTTTCACTTTTACTTTTATTATTTTATTCATTTTTGTGCTATCACATAAATTACTCCTAAAAGTCACTCTATATGTAAGAGCAGTTTTGTTTTGTTGCATACCGCCCCATGGCTATTATTTATTATTATCGATATCTTTATTATTATTTGTTTCAAACTTCTCATGGATACACCAAGCTCTACCTATTCCGTACTAGGGAAGCCTCTCACGATATAGCAAGTATCTATCTGATTAATTGATTAGATGTTTTATCCTTAAGTCCTCCAGATGGTCTATTAGCATCTCCGGAACAGTTCCAGTTGTTGATACTGTTAATGAGTTGATTCTGCCATTCTCCACTTTCAGCATCTGTTTGAGCTTTGCTGCTATTTGTTGGTCTTAGTGGCATAGGTTATTTGAAGATTATGGTTGATAGGCATCGCAAGAGATCAATAATGGCTACATCTTTAGTAGCTTTATTATGTATTATAATGTCAGCTCTATTGGCATTTATGGACACTTGTTCTGATTTCATGCTAATATTACATCTCGTCTTGGATTGCTTACCTAAATCCAAATCCAACTGTTAGCCATGGCTTAAAGACCTCACTAACGATTTCGTCTTGATTGAGATTATGTGGATGAGTTCCATGTATTTAATTTTGTTTTTATATTTGGAGTTGGTTGTCGATTGAATGGGTTTGGTCAGCTATTACATATCCCGGTTTCGTAGGCGAAGTAGAGTGCTGTTAGAATCTACTTGGAATGTGGCATTTTAATTAACTTTAGCATGAGATTGTCGCTCTCTAGATAGTTTTGGAACTTAGACGTGATAGACGCCAGTGTATCGGCAGGTGATAGGTCGGTATCATTTTTCTTTTCCGATTATATACATTGAACTTCATTAGTCGTTGATGATTCTGCATCATCTTTCGGTAGTCTCAGACTGCTGAAGGATGGAATGGATATGTCTTCAGAATGCAGCACAGGCCACTTTGCTGAATCTAAATCAGGATATGTTAATTTGTGTCTATTCTTCCGATAGATGCCTTTGATATTTACGAGACACAAATAGCAGTCCTTGAGATGGTTCATTGGTTCCCTCCAAACCATTGTCACTCCGAACTTAAAGCACTTCCTCTTTCTAGCTGTTCACTGCGGCAAATATTGAGCCTACGGTTTAACCTGGTCTTCCAAGTGATCGCAAAAAATAAGCCAGATCTTCTTTTGACTAGAAGGAGCACATCTATAATGATGCTGATGGAGCTAAAGCGACATACCTCATAAGAAATAGGCAACGAGGTCTATCGCTGCTGAGTTGTGCAACAGATCTGGTCATGGATGTTACGAGATCGGAATTGAACCTGATGTATCGAATAAACTTTATTGCGGCAGTTTGACCCGAAATTTATCGACGGCTTTTAATCCTGTCATTTCTGGATGGAGGCTTCATGCATGCGAGGTGGGGCAGTTGAGAGCTACGGAAAGTCCCGAGCGATTGCGTTGGATATTTCGAAGGCATTCGACAATGTTTGACATGACGGACTGCTCAAGAAACTGCCGTCCTTTGGACTGCCAGCCTCTCTTTGCAGCTGGCTTGCCAGTATCCTTAACAACCGATCTCTATATTAATGACCTGCTGACCGAAACGAATAATCCTGTTTACAGTTTTGCAGACAGTACCCTTGTCGCCCAATTTAGATCAGAAAAATCATTACCAGCGACTGAGACATCACCGCAGACAAAAGCAGATTACAGCAATTAATCAAGACCTGGAGAAAGTTCAAACTTAAGCCGACAGAAATTTGGTCCAGTTCAATGCAGCAAAGACCCAAGCAGCCACGTTTACCAAGAGGGCCAATACGGCGGGCCCTGACATCATTATGACAGGATCCTCCATTCCTTCATCCTCGTTAATCGGACTGCTGGGTGTCTCGATCAACAGCAATATGGCCTGGCATGACCACGTTGCTGAAATCGCAAAATCAGCCTCCCAGAAGCTTGGTGCGCTATTTCGCAACAAAAAACTGTATACACCGCAGCAGTTGCTCTTGCTCTACAAAGCGCAAATAAGACCGTGCTTGGAATATTGCTCACATATCTGGGGTGCTGCACCGGAGCACACCCTAAAGCTGCTGGATTCCATTCAGAAGAGAGGTGTGCGTCTTGCCGGCGACCCGGAGTTGACCCGGAATCTGGATAGTCTGGAACACCGCAGACATGTGGCCGAGATGTTCCTATTTTACAGATACTTTCACGGCAGGTTGGTCTCAGGATTTGGCCCGCCTCATCCCGCCCCTGGCAACGCCTGTCAGGCAGTCACAATAGACGGCAAGAGCGCACCAGTTCATCATACAACTGGAAACACCTAGAACATCGCTTTACAAGAACTCATTTGTCTGGCGCTCCGCATCACTGTGGTACTCACTTCCAGGACATGTGTTTCTCCCTAATTACAACCTACAACTATTCAAGAACCGTATCAATCAACATCTTCGCACACACACCGCTCGTCGAGCGCCATAGGATCCCCTTTAATGTGTGTGCCACTACCATAAAAAAGCCCCGTTTTATTTTTTACGCACTCAGAGCCATGAAGTTAAAAAAGCACTGACCAGCATAATGGTGATGATGAAAATTTGGCGGAGGTCCTTCTGCGGTTGCCTGCCTCTAATGTATTTCTGCCATCGTCAAAAGTCGTAACCCTGCACAAAGTGGGCGATCTAACTTTCGTCCCCCTAGATCCCCTTTGTCTACCATCTCAACGGTAGTTGAGAAAATTACAAAAAAGAAAATATGGAAGTAGCTCGAGACACATAATGCAATTACGCCAAACCAATTTGGATTTCAAGACTCTGAAGAGTGTTTACAACTAAGGGAGAACAAGCGGTGATAGCAGTATTTTCTGATCTGTCGAAGGCATTTGACTGCGTGGACCACGGAATACTGCTCTCAATCTCAAAGCATAAGAAATGCTAAACAACTCAGGGGAAAAATATTTCATGGCTTGTTAATGATAAAGCAGTGGTGCATCAGTCTTTCTCTTAATCTTATAGTTGGGAACCGAACCTCTTCGGGAGGAGGCGGTGACTAAGATCCTTGGTGTTTTGATTCATGTACTTTCGGTTTTGAGGATTACATTTTCAAGGTGGGAGGAAGGCTTCCATCGGGATGTTTTGCAATCAGAAAGACACGTTTAGAACTTATCTCAATGATGGCACGGATAGCCTACTTTGTCTCTGTTGAATCACACTTCAGATATTAGGTTCCATTTGGGGATGTTAGTAGCCGATATCTGCTGAATATTCTGTCCCTTCTTCAGAGGAAGGCTGTTCAATTTATCGCAAATGTGAGTCAAAGAATGAATTCACTTTCTGTCTCAGCGAATTCTTACCTTTACTCTTACCTCTTTGTTCGTTCTTGAAACTGCATCACTGCGGCGAGCTCTCAACTTGTCCTTGCCAATACCAATAAGAAGATTGACAAAAAAATGCTTCAATTTATGAATGCAGAAAAATTTGCCGATTCAGATTAGAAATTTTAATAACCTAAAAGGTTTCAGAAGGTCTTTTAAGACATTGCTTCTTGGGGAAGTGTACTACAACTTGAACCCACTCTCTTGATATACTTGCTTCTTATTATATTTTATTATTTTTACATCCAATAATAATATTAAGTGTTTCTTGTGGTTTCGTCTTTAGATTTTACTCTTTTAGATTTTAGTGATTTTCTTGAATATTGTGTTACCAACATTACTATTTATTTTATGTTAGGTAACTGGACCCGTAATCTTGAGTTATTGGAATAGCGCTCATGTGGGAAGATAAAGTGTAATAGGGATGTAAACTGTATCGATTTGCATTTGATGGTAAAAATCGCGCATTTAAAGGATGCAATACATCTCTATTATATCCCCTCTTCCTACGTGGATATTGGTTTAATGACTCAAACGTTACTCCCCTGACCACTTCAACAGGTAACTTGCTTTGTCAATAAAATTTATTTCTAGACAATAAGTACTTTTTGACTTTACTTTGACTTATTAATTTTCTAATTTTGAAAACAAATTGAAAAAGTTAAGAGAATTACTACAACTTACAATGTGCTTTTTTATCAGAAAATCAAACATATATATATAGTTTCAATATAATAATAATAATACTTCACACAAATAAAGGGACAACATAACAAGGTCAAAAATTCAATATTTCAAAAACAGTTTCTGCTAGATATAATATATAGGGTAAGCTATATCAAGCAGGTTAAAATGTGTTCCCCTCAAAAATGATTCGTTTTCGAGGAAACCGTTCTGGATACTTTTTATTGGAATACCCGGTACATATAAGATAATAAATTATTATTTTCTACAGTATTCAGCTTTATTTTTTTATTTTTTTCACTCGACAAATGTTCCGTATCAGTTTTTATACACAAAATGGAATTCAAAATGTGGCTCTACTTAATTATAAAACGAGTGCCATAAATAAAAGCTTTAACCCCAGAAGTCATCAAACGCTAACAGAAGCACCTGTAAGCGAGTCGGTTCGACCCTAATATACCCATTTATCTTTCAGTGCCTCTTTTTTGTGGTGCATATATTTTAGCACTTCTTGGGAACCGTTTCTGGACACCCTAATTAGAATAAAATTAGTAAGGTGTAAATGGACTAAGTGAAAAACGGATGGACGGGAGTCTCTCTAAAATGAGTTTTATCAACACTAAAAAAACTTCTATAATTTTATATTGTAGGTATTGTTCTGCTCAGACAAATTAGAGATTTTCTAGGGAAATGTACTTCCTTTAATGAATCTCAGTTTAAATATTAAAATGTGCACAAAGATCTATATAAAAGAAAAGTCGTGATCGACTTAATGATTTCTTTTATTTAAATAAACTGTAAAAAAGATAAATGTAGGTGAAAATCGTTCATCCTTTTAACATGTAAAATTAATCCGTAATTAATTAAGTTAGAACTTTAGATTAGTTTGTTCAGAAATAAATTGCCGATTCATTTAAAAATATTTGAAATCGATATCGGCTTTTACATGGTTGACTATAGACGATATTCGTCTAATCTAAAATATTATCCTGCGGCCCCAAGGGGGCGGATAGTGCAAATGTTATCCCAGGGAAATAAACAATCTATTTTTTAGTTTATTATTAATAATGGTTTGAGATTTGATACGAATATTTTGCTAGAACAAACCCATCATTACCTGACACATTTCCTTAGAATGTCTGGAAATGCATTTATAATTCTAATAGTCATATGAGTAATTTCAGTCTTCCAGGCAGCAATCTAGCAAAGGAAATCCACGCAAATTTAACTGTTTGTAATATGGTATTAGCTCCGTTAAAGAATCCTATAAAATTTACAATAATAGACTTAGATAGTGCTTTGAGTAACAGGAAAGATTTAGCCACTGGCAAAGATCAGATCTCTTACTCGATGCCAAAATAACAACTACAAAGGGGTACCTAAACAATTATTATCAACTATATATAACGGTTGCCTGGAAAGTGGAAATATTCTGATTGGAAGTCGGTGCTTATAAATATCTTTATCTTCGGTCCATTACCCTAGGGAGGGTCTGGTGGCTTCATGCGTAGTCTGGCTAACCATTGGTCTCGATTCTGGGCCATGTGAACTGCTCCATGCAAGGTAGCGCCAATCAGGGGTTTTGTTTGGTCAACACATCGTTTCGGTGATTTGACTCGTGGGCGGCGTCCATTTATTTTTCCCTCGACCATTAGGTGTTCGATCGAGTCGCCTTTTTGGGCAATGTCGCCAAAGTGTCGGAGGAAAGACTGGCTGACTTTTGTTCTGAATGTTTAGTTCGTTTAATATGGAGACAATCGTGCGATGCAAAGTCCAGGATATTCGCAACATGCGTCTATATGCCCACATTTCAAACGCATCTATTCTTCGCTTGTCCGCCTCCTTTACAGTCAAGGTTTCTGAAGCATAGCTGGCGATTGGAAAAATTAGGGAATTTAGCAGTCTTAGCTTTGTATTTAGTGTGATAGCAGAGTCCCTCCATATGTTGTTCAGCTTCGTTGTTGCTGTTCTGGCTATAGCTAGGCGTCTTCGGATCTCTGCTTCGCATCCTCCAGTGTTTGTGATAGTTGCACCGAGGTATATGAACTGGTGCACAACTTCGAAGCCTGCAATCCTATGGATATGTGGTAGGTTATTATTCTGGCAGTAAACTATCATCACTTTTGTTTTTGTGGTGTTGAGCTCCAAGCCGTAGTCCTTGCTAGTTAGCAAGGACTACGGCTTGTCTACCAAGTCTCTTCATTACTGTTTCCAGCTCTTCCTACCTTGCACCTATGATTAGGGTATCATCAGCGTAGCGTAGATTGCTGATTTTCTTTCCTCTTATTGTCGCATTATATATTCACTGTAGATATTATACAGTATAGGCGACAGGATGCACTCCTGCCTCACACCAGCCTCCACACAAAACTCCTTCGAGAGCTGTTATTTGTTTTGATCCTAGCTGAGTTATTATCATAGAGCTGTCTGATTAAGTTGACCAGATACAGTGGTACTCCCATTTCACTGAGTATACTCCACAGTGAGCTCCACTTAACAGTCGAAGGCCTTGGTATAGTCCACAAAGCAGAGGTACATTGGAACGTTAAATGCTCGTGCTTTTTCAATTAGTAGGCGTACGTTGAGTATTTGCTCTCCAGTCTCTCTCCCCGGCATAAAACCATATTGTTCATCAGTTATTTGTGGGAGTAGGAATGGTTTAAGAAGTTCGTTGAGAATCTGAAGCATGATCTTGCTAGCATGAGGAACCAAAGCAATAATACGGTAGTTGTTACAGTCTGTGAGGGATAATTTTTTATGCATTGGTCTATATACTGAATTGCACCATTCTTTTGGCCAGCATTCTGCTTCCCAAATCTGGTTGCATAGTGTGTGTATCACATCTAAACCAACGGATCCCATTGCCTTGATTACTTCGGCTGTTATTCCATCATTTCCAGGAGACTTTCTATTCCCCAGTCGGTTCGCTGCCATTTTCACTTCTGATCTTAGTATTCCCTGTTCCAAATCTATTTTGTTGTTCTGGTGATAGTACTATATAGTTTGGAGCAGTACTTGCGCTATACCTCAGCAATTCCTTCTGCATCGGTG
Source organism: Pissodes strobi (assembly GCA_016904865.1). Taxonomy (NCBI): domain Eukaryota; kingdom Metazoa; phylum Arthropoda; class Insecta; order Coleoptera; family Curculionidae; genus Pissodes; species Pissodes strobi. The sequence continues at coordinate 85,590 of MU184647.1, read as the reverse complement.
ACAAATAGCCCATTCTCATCTTTGATTATTTGGTGAGAAGTTTAGATTCGCGCGCCAGGTATTTCACTTTGGTGTATAGTTCGTGTGATTCGTTGTGATTTGTGTGTCTTTCGGCTTCCAAGCAGATACTGTGGATGTGTTTCTTCTTGTCCAGCCGACAGGACTTTTTAATGTCCCGGCTGAGTCGAGACAACATTCGTGTTTTCTCATCGGTTGGCATATAGGAAAGTCGAAGTTGGTGCCTTTCACCCAATAATAATTTTATTGTTGCTTCCGACATCCAGCTGGTTTTTTATTACACACTTCTGGACAGCGTTTGTTATCCAGCATTCTATTTGTGTCCAGAGTTGCAGAGGGTTGGTGGCAGGTGTATGTGTAATCGTCCGCTAGAGGTCAGCTTGGAAAAGGGCGGCTGGAGGAGTTGGAGTTGCGCCGAGACTTGTGGCTCTGGCAGTTCTTCTCAGCTTAATTTTCAGATTTGCCACTAGGATTTTTTGGTCAGAGCCACAGTCTGCAGATGGTTTTGTCCCAGTATCTATTATCGATGTTCTCCACCTGTTTCTAACCATATATAGTCAATCTGGTTATTGGTTCTCTTGTCTGGAGATATCCACGTTGATAAGCGGCGGGGGTGGTGCTGGAACATTGAATTTGTGAAACTGAGGTTGTTCTCTATTGCGAATTGTAGAAACCTTTCTTCTCTATCATTACGAACACCAAGTCCAAATCTGCCAACTGTTTTGCGGTTATGCGTATCGAGTTTCATGCATCCCACCTTCGCTTCGCATTGAAATCGCCCATGATGATCACAACTTCCTTTTGGGGAATATTAGTTGTATGTGATTCGATCAGTGCATATAAAGCTTCAATCTCGTCATCAGATGCAGTAGTTGTTGGCATATAGGCTTGGATAATATGCAACTTATTTGCTAATCAGGTGGTTTCCCGTTGCTTGCCTGATTCTATGCCGATGACCATATTAGTTGGTTCATCCGCCTTCGGGAGCGGTTTCTCACTCCCAGGACAAGAGAGTGCCCTTCCTACTTCGAAGAGATAGGTTCGTTGCTTATCCCGGCAACGGCTCGGCCCCCCTCCGCGTGAGCCACCCTTCTGGTGTTTCCATAGTCTACCACGTGTAGGGTGCTACTTCAATCCTCCAGTACTTTAGAGTACACAGCTTATAGATATATCCTATAGTATAAAAAAAAAGAAATGTTGTACTGGTAGTTACAGACCAATTACACTTACTTTTTGTTTAGCCAAGGTTCTGAATATTTTGATGAAAAATCGAGTGGAATGGAAGTTAGAAAACTGTTGCAGTTTTCATCATATCAGTTTTTACCATATTTAACGTCTAAAGTTCTATGCGGATTTTCTAAAAAAAAATTCACCGTGGCAATTTTCTTGGATATTTCTGCTGCCTATGACAATGGAAATGTTCGTTTGCTGTATCACAAACTGAGTGCACTGAACACACCCATTCATTTCTCGAATTTAATCTATGCGCTTCACGCCATAGAAAATGAGATTCATGGTCCAACCCAATCGACGTTGGGGCTGGCCCAGGCATCTCCCTTCAGTCCTCTGCTATTTAATATATGCACGAGACATATTCATATTATATTGCCTGGTGAAATTTCTGTAATACAATATGCGGACGATTTGGTCATATTAATAACAAGGAAGGACATCACAAGACTTTCAGAATAAATTAACTCCGCCTTGCACACCAAGCATCCTTAGTTTTATGTATGAAGGTCTAGCTGAATTTTGCTATAGTTTAGTTTGGGAAGTGTTACCATGATGTAGATTTTTATTAGGGTAAAGCGTTCAGATCGCCAGTTAGAACTGGAGGGGAAGTGTGAGATATTGAAGCCTTTGATGGTGATGGTTTAAGATAGTGTAGGTGAGCCGTCCAGTTGAGGTAGGAGTCAAAAGTGATACCTAAAAAGAGGATACTATCCTCGTTTTCATTTGGGGTAATGAAGATAGTTAGGTGGTTAAACTTGACACAATTTCTTCTTTTGCAAAATGGATGATTGATGATTCTGTGGAAGAAAAGGTAAAATCAGTAAGGTATGACCATTTTTGTAGACCACTAAGACTGTTCGGCAGGATTCTTTCACTGGTAGGTGCGAGAGATTGAATTGAGAGTAATGCGCTCATTGAGTCCAATCTGCTGAGAAAATTGATACTATGTGGTTTGGTTTAAATCTATACGGGACATTATTAAATATTGCCACTGCCCTTTTCAGTTCTAACCCATTTTTCTATATTGGAGAGATATTTTCATATTTATTATTTTTTTTTAAGGTTAAATTGTTGAAGAGGAAATATCTATAATAAAAGATTTTACAATACATTTGCAGTTTCAGATTTATAGTATGGAGGCTAGGAATGCCTGCTTAGGTTAGTATTCAGTTGGGTTAATTTAAAGATTGTATGTATCTAAGGTGCTTGGTAAGCGGTCATGGTTACCCTTTGTTGAGCTGGGATTATTATGAGTTTTTATTGAAGTTAAAATTTTAGAGGAACTGTTGGACGCAATACTAAATTTATCGGAGGCTGCATATTGATAGGAATCTGCTGTGTGGAAGAGAAGCATAAGAGGCAATCAAGTGTAGGCTAGTAACCGAAGACTCTGGAGAGGTACGGAAGGCTCCTGTAGCTATTTTGAGTGCTCTGTTCTGAATTGGTTCTATAATCTTTATGTATGAACGTCTAGCTGAATTTTGATATATTTAGTTTGGGAAATGTTACCATGCTTTAGATTTTTAAAAGGGTAAAGCGGTCAGATCTCCTGAGCTGGAGAGGAAGCATATTGCGGCCTTTGGTGGTGATGGTTTAACATATTGCTGAGCTTTCCAGTTGAGGCAAAAGTCAAGATACTATCCTCCTTTTCTTTCGGGCATTGAAGATAGGTAGGTGGTTAAACTTGATACAATTTCTTGATGATTCTGTGGACGAAGAGATAAAACTAGTGGGACCATTTTTGGAGATGATTAAGGCTATTCTGCAGGATTCTTTCACTAGATCTGGCAAGGGGGGAGGAGTGATAGATTGTTATGTGTGACTTGAGGTGCAACATATTTATGTATGCTATGCATGGGGATTAGAAAGAGTGTAGTACTTAGAACAGATCCCTGTGGATTTCCATTCTCGAGGGTTTTGAGGTTGGGGATATGTCGATTTATGATTACTCAAAAAATTGGAGTTAAATTTTGGCAAATGATCGGTCATTCCCATGTGTTTCATTTGTTTGAGTATAAGTGATGTCAAATGCATTTATTAATTGTAGTGATAGCGCCACTAAATGGTGTTTCTGTTGGTCATTATTTCAATTATTTTGCATAAACGATTTGTTAGAGAAATAGGGCAAAAGCTAACTGGTTGATTTCTGGATTTGCTATGTTTATGTATCGGATTGGGATGGAATGTCTCCAAGGTGAGAGGAGTAGCTCATGTAGCCAGACGTAATTGTAGAGATTTAAAACTTTTGAAGGCAAATTCAGGCCGCAGAAGATACCGACGAACTATTTAGAATGAGGCGGCATTTCTCAATACAGAAAGAGCAACAGGTAAAACCATATCACTTCACACGATTGCAAGAACTTTGAGAACCTAGAGATTTTGTCAGTTGTCTCTAAATAAGTTGCAAAAGGATCGGCATTTCTCTCGTATCGTTTTCATAGAGGAAATATCACTTGCAAGAAAGAGAATTATAAATTTACATAATTTGCATGCTTGTGCTGGAGAATATCCCCATTTATTAAGAGTAGCAGATCAGCAATACCAATTTTCAGTTGGTATAACTTGAAATGATATAATTGTCCTGATGTCATTCCAAATAGTAGATCACCTGTCCTATTTAGATTTTTAAGAAATGTTTACCGACGCTCTTGCCTGTATTAGTAAAGAATAGAATGTGGTTTGAACACACATCACCTGTTAGTGAGTACCTTTTGGAAACACACGGTCATCATTTTATTGGACGTGGTGGCCCCGTAGGTTGATGGCCACCTCGATCTCCTGACTTTAATCCACTGTATTTTCATAACTGAGGACATGTAAAGAATCTTGTGTACAAACTTCAAACAAGAGAAGAATTTTTCCAAGAAAATCAAATGGCATTTGTCATACTTCGGAAAAGTCCTCGTATTCATATCAGTGACAAGATCTTTGAGAAGGGTTTAATGTTTCTATAGCAGATTCGCAATACTAGTTCTCAATAAATATTTGAGTTGGTATAACTGGAAATTAAATAATTGATCCTGATGTTATTCTGCCAAATAACCTAGATCATGCGTCATATTTAAATTTCTTAAGAAATGGCGTATCGGGGCTCTTGCCTATATTAGTGAGAAATAGAATGTGGTTGCAGCACACAGCACCTGTTAGTGAGTACTTTTGGAAACACATGGTCATCGTTGTATTGGTTGTGGTGTCCAAGTAGATTGATGGCCACCTCCATCCCCTGACTTCAATCCACTGTACTTTCATCACTAAAGACATATAAAGAAGCTTTTGTACGAAACTCCGGTGCAAAGAAGAGAAGAATATTTACAAGAATTAATAAATAAATGGCACTAAAGCCGTCTTACTTTATTAAAAATAACATGTACACCACCCAATAAAATTACATTTATTTTCAAAACGAAGCCAAAATCTAAAAAATATCAAAAGAAACTTTTTATTGGTTATTTCACTATCTAAACCACTGTGTTATAAAAAAGTAAAAAAGTTATGCTCGGTTTATGAAGTGCCAGATATCCAATGCATAAAGTTATGAAGCCTATAATTACTATGGTTACAATAATTATTGCATTAACAATCGTTGTCATAGGAAATATTTGAAGAATAAAGCTATCCATACTTTGAGAAACTGGACATTTGTGACGTACATGATTCTTGACGAGAATTATTAAACTGAGCGCCCGTACGCACGTCCCTGGTGAATCTGTGCACATCTTTTTATAACTAAAATAAGTTCTATTTTATTTAACCGAATTCCATCAAAAGTATGAAAATATTTTGAAAAAAAGATAATAAAATGTATAAAATCCTGTATTTCTGAAAAAAAAGCATCTACGGATCCAGATTCTCTTATTTTTGGGTTAGTTTGGGTTAGTTAGTAGTTTCACAGCTATAAACGGTTGAAAATCGGTTCTTTGGCTACTTTTCACCTTGGTAGCAAGAAGATCATTAGAGATGGAGTAAAATAAATTTCACATTCCTATCTTAACTTTTCAAGAGCTATCTGACGGTACTAACTGGCAGGCGGTACCATGGGTACCAAATCTGGTACCTCCGTAGGTACCATAAGTTAGCACCATCAGATAGCTCTTGGAAAGTTGAGATAGGACTGTGAAATTCATTTTACTCCATCTCTAATGATCTCCTTGCTACCAAGGTGAAAAGTAGGCAAAGTACCGATTTTCAACTGTTTATAGCTGTAAAACTGCTAACTCTAGAGGTATAACATCATACATAAAATATGCTTAGAATTTTACGAGGAATCGAAAAATAAATTCAGATATGGGGTGTTCCATTGAAAAAAAATTAACTTTTTGGTTTTCCCTGTATACTGATCATTTTTCCAATATTTTTTATACGCAGAAAAAAAGTATTTTTCAGTACCTAGATAATCATACTTTTAATTTTTTTGAGACACTTAAAATAAAAAAGTTAAAGGGGGGCGACATTATAGAGGATCACCCTGTACACTATTTTTCCTATGACCACCTATGATAATGACACAAAAAGCAGCCTTTAGATTCTTAACACAATGAATAATTTTACATATACATATGTTGAAATCCACTTTTCAGTGCGTATGTAGAAAACTACTGGTCGGGGAATCCACAAAATGTAAAATCAAATATGCTGATATGCATCCATCATCTATTCAAAAAGAGTTCTGTTGAAATTACTTTTCAACACGTTACTTTTCAATACGTGTGTAGAAAAACTTCTTTCTAGCCACGTTAACTATGCTTCAAAGAAAAACGGGAAAAAATAATATTCTCTTCCTATTTCCGTTTCATCTAAAAATATCAATATTTTATTAATTTTTTTCTTGGCCTCGGTGCTCTAGCAAATTCACCATTGACCGAGAATATAGCATTTTTTATGTGATTTTTGCTGCAAAACTTGAATTTTAGGATTGTAAAAATATTATTATGTTCGAGTTTTCACAAAACACGTTATGGCTGTGATCTATATGTCACAGTGAGGATTTTCGACTGGTGTTATATATCCCATTCGGTTTTTTTCAGATGCTGCCGATGAGGAAGGCCACTAAAAATCCTCTTAGATTGTTTATTTATTTGTTTGTATAATAATTTTATTGAATATAAAAATTATCACTTTCTAGTGCAAAAGATGTTAATTTTCTAAGAACAATAAACTACTAATAATTCAAAAAAAATGTGGCAGAAAGGGTTAGGTAAATGTTGTTAATAATAAACAGTGAAACAAGATCAAGATCATCAAAAATTAAGATAGGAAAGTAACTTTCTGCGCATTTAAATGCCTGCGGTCATCACTAATAGAATTCGGAAATGTAACTTGCTGAAGATCTAATTAGTGAACTTGTGAATTGTTTATATCTTAAAATAAAGGGTACGCTAGGATTATTCACTAAATTTATTGGATTTAGATAACTTGATTAGTTTACATCTTGCGGCGTAAAGGCGGTGAGAGTACGAGAAAGGTGCTAAACCTTGTTACGTAGAAAGATCAGATAGCATGTTATTTCCCTGAATAACGCCCCTCTTTAAAAACAGGTGCGTTGACACTTTACTAACACTCTAATTAGATATTTAACATGTTCAACCTTTGAACCAAACGCAGAGGAATCCCGCAGGAATGAGATGCCATTCTGGAGAGGCATCTAATTGGTTCTTGGAACGGCAACGACATATTCCCGAATGTCTCCGACATTTTTTGTGCCCAGCGTTACGCCGTTCCTTAGGGTTTAAAAATATATCACTTATGGCTGTCAACTTAATTATGGAATTGTGCTTAAATGAGACACATCGGTTCGTATTCGACTCTCACATCGGTGCTTCTTTTATCATGAATTAGTTTTAGTGATTGTGCTTTTTTTATTTTTATTTTCGCTTGAACTTTTTTTTATTTTTTTTGTGCGGGGGTTTGTGTAGCTGTCCAAAGGTACGTTCGAATTTGAGCATTTACACTAAGAAACTAGAGTACTTTTTTCATTTATTAAATGTAGCATACCTACTGATAAAGCGATAAATCGTGAATCATAAATAATTATAATCTACAAGATAAAGAATACAATTTTCGATGCCATCATATTATTTATTATCTTTTACTATGTATTGTTTTGATCTAGTAAAATGCAATAATTATTTACAATACCAGCTTTGGTATTTTTTCTTTTAAATAGGTCCAAATTAGAATTTATACCACGATGTCTGAAAAAATTGGCCTTTTAGTATCTTTAAAAAATACTGAGATTTTTATAACAGAACCGATGATCATTTAGTCGATTCCGCGTGTGTTTTCCTGTGTTAATTTTTGCTATCATCAAAAATAGTGATGCTCAGATCCAGATGGTCATTAAATCTCCCCAGATCTTGTCAAATGCTGTGGAATGAATGTCATGTTCGACCACATTTATATTAAATTTATTTCTATTTTGATGTAAAATATGGAAATGTTTAGGGCTATTGTAGTAGCACTGCTGTGAAGAGTTTGAATATTGTCAGCATGCTATATTTAGATTTTAATACGGACATTAGGAAAATATTTGATACGTTTATAACATGCTATTAAGCAATAATTTAATTGCCATTATATGTTTTAAAACTTCCAACATGAAAATATTGCCAAATTATGTTTAGACTTCTTAATTATTAATAGTAATGAAATAGTTATAAAAAATGTATTGTTTTAAAAATTATAAGCTGCCAATATAAATTATTAATTTCTTAATGGCTTTGAAAGCTTTAGGGGAGTTATCAAACTTAAATCAATAAAATCAGGAGCGATTTCGTGAATTGTCGCAATTATATTTTACGACAGAGCATTAGCCTATAATAAACTGGATACAAATAATACTTTTTAATCCAACTTAGATATCGATATTTTGATATCAAGATGCGGTTTTCGGTGTTTCACATGATATAAGTTGCCACATGACTGCATATGCACAAATTTTAACATTGAAAATGTTTCTGTTTTTCTATTATGGAGTATCAAATCACGAAAAAGTGCATGCTACATTTGCCACATATGACGTCAGACGCGTGAGAGATCGTGTTAGTTTGTTTATGTGGACGGAATCGCTTCAAATGACAAAAATAAATTAAAACTAACTGAAACTAACCTAACTGAACGACTAACCCAAACTAACCAAAAGCACCAAAAAGGGTTAAAATGTATCAGAAGAGATTAAAAAAATAAAAGTAAGTAAAACTAACTCAAAGTAACCGAACTTTGGCGACTAACCAAAAACATTAAAATTGGGTATAATTTGTCGGATCCAGTTCAAATTACTAAAATAAATTGGAAAAAACTGAAACTAACCGAAAGTTGATTGAACGACTAACCAAAATCACCAAAAAGGGCTAAAACGAATCGAAATAGATTAAAAATATTAAAGTAAGTTGATTTGACGACTAAACAAACCGAATTTTGGCGACTAACCAAAACTAATCAAAAAAAGCAAAAAGGGGTAATAATAATAATAATAATAATAATAATAATAATAATAATAATAATA
>MU184647.1:0-76828 GCA_016904865.1 Pissodes strobi | reverse complement strand
TAATAATAATAATAATAATAATAATAATAATAATAATAATAATAATAATAATAATAATAATAATAATAATAATGCTTTATTGTCAAAAACTTTCACAATTTGTAGACAAAGCTAGAGATAAGGTACAAAATATACAGCTAGAGTACAAAACAACAGACAAAGCGTATCAGAACAGTTTAACAAATTAAAGTAAGTTAAAACGAACCCAAATTAACCGAATTTTGGCGACAAACTAAAATTATCCAAAAACATTAAAATTGGTTATAACGTACCGGAACCGGTTCAAAAGATTAAAATAAATTAAAACTAACTGAAATTAACCGAAAGTTGATTGAACGACTAATCAAAACTAGCCAAAAGTAACAAAAAACACTAAAAAGGGCTAAAACGTATCGGAACAGATTAAAAATATTAACAACAGTCAAAACTAACCCAAATTATCCGAATTTTGGCGACTAACCAAAACTAACCAAAAACATTAAAATTGGTTATAAAGCATGGGAACCGGTTCAAATGACTAAAATAAAATAAAACTAACTGAACGACTAACCAAAATTAACCAAAAATGGCTAAAACGTATCGGAACAGATTAAAAATATTAAAGTAAATTCAATTTAGCCCAAATTAACCGAATTTTGGCGACTAACCAAAATGAACCAAAAACATTAAAATTGGTTATAACGTATCGGAACCGGTTCAAAGGACTAAAATAAATTAAAACCGAGATTAAAACTAACTGAAACTATTGATTGAATAACTAACCAAATACAAATAGGTTGCACAAATTGAAGTAAGTTACCGAATTTTGGCGACTAACCAAAAACTTTAAATTTTTTTATAACGTATCGGAGACGGTTCAAATGCATACTTCTTCGGTTTCATGAGTGATTTTTCAAGGTCACGTCGCGACACGGAAAATTTTCGTGAACGTTACGACACGGTTTATGAAACATTTATTATAACGTATTGGAACCAGCTCAAATAAGTAAAATAAAATGAGACTAAGGAACAAACCGAAAGTTGATTATAACTTATCGGAACCGGTTCAAATGACTAAATTAAGTTAAGACTAAGTGAAATTAACTGAAAGTTGATTGGCGACTAACCAAAACTATTAAAATTGATTATAACGTATCGTAACAGGTTCAGATGACTAAAATAAGTGAAATTAACCGAAAGTTGATTTGACGACTAACCAAAACTAACCATATCTATTAAAATTGATTATAACATATCGGAAATGTCTCAATTAGATTGAGAATGAGTTAAACTAACCGAAAGTTGATTCGGCGACCAACCAGAACTAACCAAATCTATTGAAATTGATTATAACGTATCGTAACCAGTTCAAATTACTAAAATAAGTTGATACTAGGTGAAACGAACCGAAAGTTGATTAGACGACTGACCAAAACTAACCAAATCTTTGAAAATTGATTATAACGTATTGGAACCAACTTAAATGATTAAAATAATTTGAGTCCAAGTGGAACTAACCGAAAGTTGATTGAACGACTAACGAAACCTAACCAAACCCATTAAAATTGATTATAACGTATTGTATCCGGTCCACATGACTAAAATAAGTTGAGACTAAGTGAAGTAACCGAAAGTTGATTGGACGACTAACCAAAAGTAACCAAATCAATTAAAATTGGTTATAACGTACCGGAACAGGCTCAAATTTGTAAAATAAGTTGAGACTAAGTTAAACTAACCGAAAGTCGATTACACGACTAATCGGAAATAACCAAATCTATTAAAATTGATTATAAGGTATCGGAGCTGACTCAAATGACTAAATTAGGTTGAGAATAAGTTAAACTAACCGAAAGTTGATTCGACGACTAACCGGAACTAACCAAATCTATTGAAACTGATTATAACGTATCGTAACTAGTTCAAATAACTAAAAGAAGTTGATACTAGTTGAAACGAACCGAAAAGTAATTTTTTACATTAAATTGTGTTAGGGGTGGGTGAGGGTGACTTTTAGTTTCTCACGACAGACTAGTCGTGTTGCATTTCGTTAGATCGGGGAATGAGAGACGAATCGAATGCAAATGCTATTTTGCTTTTTACAACCACACTTAAAGGTATAAATTGTAAAAAACAACGACAAACGGTCTCCCCTGGTTGCATCTTTGTAAAGGGCCGTGATTTTTTTATGTTAATTTTTCTCTTCAAAATATTATTTGACGAAATAAAAAACGATTTCTAGCGGTTTCGAAACTTTCGACTTTTTTATATAAGTAAAGCCTATAACATGTAACGTTAACCATTTGTCACAGGGTGTCGCAGAAGTATAACTTCTGGACACGATGCTTCTATAAAGAGGTTGCAAGCATTTTTGCGAAAAAGTGGGTAACATATCTTTTCCTACGGATTTTGGAGCGATAAATATGCCTGTTACCCAGCTGATTTTTGTGAAATAAGTTTGAAATGTTCAAAATGGCAGCTATTTTGGTAGCTTTTTCCAAAAACTGCGTTTAACTTGAAAACGGTGCTAGATATAGAAAAAATTCAAGAGAGTAAATTTGTTGAACAAAAGAAAATATATAGGAGTACATGCATTGCTAAAAAAATAAATGCTCCATAGGTATGCTATATTGCTCTTTTTCTCAAAATGGTGCCTAATTCCAAAAAAGAAACTTTAATTGGTTAAACAAAGGGTTAACATATAACATAATATATATATTATTCTGTATGGTGTATGTATTAATAATCCCACAAGTTACGCATCATCAATAACATCATCAGTTTTATTTAAACAGTCTTTTTCGGGTTAATAGTACATCTACAAATACCCATCTCCGTTGGAGATGGCAAATCAGGTGTTGGAACGAAAGATTGCCTTCACACCAAGCTTTGCACGTCTTATATGAAACATTAAAGCGTCACTTGTAGGAGCTAGTGCCTGAGAAAATTTACCTTTTAAAAAGAATTCAAGGCCTAGTTAATCGCAACTTTCGGTGGAGCTACCATATAATTTACAAAGAAATGTTTCAGCTTCTTTAATTATTGTTTGAACACCACGATTTTTTTAAAGATGGAAATTTGCCAAAAAATATTCCAAGCGGTTGTTTTGCTAATACCAAAAATAAAGGAGATAGAATCACAGCCTGTAATCGCATGAAATGGAAGATGCGAAAAACTTCACCTGCGAAAGCAGGCTTTTCTATAATACTGAGGAAAGTATATATTTCCTTGATTTTAAAGTATCTGCTTTTTCCCAAGGCTGATTGCATTTCATTTTATGAAATAAAGCTAATAACAAAATTATGACATAGGTGTCGCGTGCAGAAGCCACTATTAAATTAGCAGTGGAGTGTATGGCTTCCTCGCGTACTGCTTGTAGCTGCTCTACATTCAGGTCAGGTTGTTTGCACTAAACAACGTGCTCCTCTTTGAATCCGCCTGACACAATTATCGTTTAATTGATTTCGTTGTGACACTTTATTTGATTAGATAGGAACCATGTTAGATCGGCTTTATTTTCCGGCATAGTATAGTCAAGAAATCAATAATACTGCCCTTCTTATTATGTGACATCTATTTTTTCCTAATTTTTGCTAATAGACAATGCTAACGCATCAGCTAGTTCACCAAAATTTTTAACATCTCATGACCTTCCAAGGGAAATTACAAGTAAATGCTCAATACTTATTGATGGAAGGTATGATATATCTTTTGTGGATTCGTCGCTAACGATGGACATTTTTCCAGCTTTTAATGACCTATCTGTATTCACTAGAGAAATTAGCACGAACTTTAACTCATGATTTAAAAGATTAGTCAAATGAATAGATCGACAGCTTGCGAGGCAATTAAAAGGCGTTGAGTGAGATTTTTATCAACTTTCATTACATACGTTTTGTTTATAATCATAATTTCGTAGAGGGATCTGAAAGTTTTGGGTTTAGTTTTTTTGAAAGTTGCACTAAAACCTATTTTGGATTTTCCTTGATTAGAGAAATATTGCCTGACTTCAACAAATGTTTCTAATTTTGATTTATCTATAGAATAAGCATTTAATAGAGTTCTGTATATGGTCTGTTGCCACGTCTTTTGTCACAATGTTTTGTAGGTTTTCCGTTTCAATAAACGTCATAAAATCGATCTCTATAAATGCGGAAAGTATGTTATCTTCATTAGCATTGTCTCTCATAATCAAGCCCTGCTTTGCTAGCTTTAAAGAGATCAAAATATTTTAGGAAGTTAGAAGATTTTATTAAATTGAGCAAATTGATGTACATTTCTACAGTATCTATTTGAGCAGCAGGAACCAGTTGGGATTTCATTTCGATGTCTTGTTCTTCTAAAAAAGTAATAAACTGCGAAAGCAGTAATCTCCACATAGCTTATAGAGCGAACTTTTTCCGATGACATTGGTGCTAAAATTCCAGGTCCAATAAAAATTTCTGCAATCACGGAATCTTCAACATAAGATCCTGTTATTTTTTAAAAGTTAATCGATATATGTAGTTCACCTAATTTAGGAATCAAACGCTCCCGGTATTCTGATACCAACTATTTCAGTTCCCATCAATTTTGGGTAAAGGGACTGATCAATTGTTAATACAACATACTTCTGTTTTAAGGTTTCAGCAACGAAAAGAAGTCCTCTTACTACTGTGTTTAATGTAGTAGCAATAAAATTTGTAGTAGTAAAATATACGTAACAGCTAAACAAGAAAAAAGAGGGATTTTATCATTAAAATTAAATTAAGTCACGTTTGCCTACCCCATAGCACGCCTATGGAGCATTTATTTTTTAACAATGCATGAACTACTATGTATTTTTATGCTCAACAAATTTGCTATCTTGTATTTTTTCTGTATCTAGCACCGTTTTCAAGTCATATATAGTTTTTTTTTGGAAAAAAACTACAAAAACGGCAGCCATTTTGAAAATTTCAGACTTATTTCACAAAATTCAGCTGGGCAACAGGCATATTCGTATTCAGCGTGCCAAAATCCATAGGAACAGTTATGTTCTCCATTCTTCCCCAAAAAAGCTTCATGCTGCCAAGGTATTAAATTTGCAAATATAGCCGGTCTATTAGACAGAAATCACAAATTTGCTCTTTCCATACATTTTCGTAAAATCCGATTTTGGAATCATGTATACCAATTTTGATTCAAGTTTGGAGAACAATCGGCCTTTCTGCTTGCCGAAATACGTTTTAATATTACTCTAGCTGTATTATTAATCTATTTATTTGAAATAAAAATGGGGTTATCCTTTCATGAAGTAAATAAAAATACAGAAAATGCTTTTACAATACAAATAACTATAACACATCAAAAGAAAAATTGAAAAACCCCCTTATTTGATTTCGTGGCATAAGTAAATGGTACTTCACTTCCAAAGGGTAAACAAAATTTGTGTCTCTAACATTAGGCCACGTAAATGTTTCTTTCGAAACTTTGTACGGTTTCAAAGATGACACTTCGACCGTCTTGTTGGCATCATTGGATGAACCTGACACACTGAAGGCCTGAGCAGCAAACCGGGTTGCTTTTCTTTTCACATAACTAACTTGCATTTCAATAATCAAAAAATCTTCTTACTCAGTGTCATTAAATCATCTGCCAATTTATTCCAATCCGTTTGGGAGTTGAAAATGTAGGGAGTTCGGCTGACGCATCTTGCAATGAATTACTCTTATCGGCATTTTCAATTGAATCGTCGTTTTAATTGAAAGTTTCATTGAAGTCGAAATCGTTGGTTTTATGAGCGGAATCTGAATCAGAATCTATATTGACGCTTTTTCCTGCTGGCACTCTTAAATTTTTCTTTTTCTGTGGATTTTTCTTAGGTTCGTCATTGCATAATTACCTGTCTTAAAATATCACTCAAAGAGTTTCCCATATTGTGTTGATTAGTTTCAGCTTATTCTGTTGCAGAATTTGATCCAAAACTTTCATCCTGCTAACAGGAATTATTCCACGCTTTTTAAATTAGGCTTTAATTATTTCGGCAGTGTTTCTTCCATTTAGCTTAACAGTTTATTTTAAGCATAAATGGAAATCTGTCTTTTGGCACTGCTCCTCTATTGCCTTTAAGTTTCCACTCGACCAATATATCGCGCCATTGCCTTTTGATTGGCCTAAAATAGGCAACATCTATGGGCTGTGCTATGTTAGTTGAATTTTTTGTTCAAAAATGTAGAAAACCGTTCATTAAAAGTTTTTTTTATCTATCAAACCTGAATTGTCATATCGTGTTCCTTTTGAACCTCCAGTCGCGAATCTGTCCCATAGATAAGTAGGACTATAATATCCAGAATGGTGGTAAAAGAGTACCATTTCCAGTGCACACCATCATTATTGATGTAGAAGCTTTAGGATATAAACACAAACTGGACACCCCCCCCCCCCCCCCTTAAATTTAAATAATTAATTTCGGGAAAAGGGGAAGAGCTACGGGGTCGAAATTTAATTAGTAGGTGCGCCTCATGAGGGGGCCACCTTAGACCGGGAGCTACCGGGGCTCTAATTAAGGGGGGGGGGGGGATTTTGGTGAAAAAACGTTTTTTGCGATATCTCTGCAACGGAGCCTCGAATCGAAAATCTGAGGGGGAATTACACCCCTTCCCCACCACCTCCCCGGATACCCAAATATAAGGGGAAAATATTACAAAACGAAATAAGAAAAAAAATAACAAAATATTGTTCGGAAAGTTAATAAAAGTATTATAAAACCAAACAAGAAAAAAAAATAAAAAAAAAGAAAAAATTGTTCGGAAAGTTAATAAAAGTATTATAAAACGAAATAAAGAAGAAAATAATAAAAAAAAGTTTAAGAAACGCGGTTTTCGGCGAAAGAAGAGTTGAAAAAACGGGGAAAAAATTAAAAAGTCTCGAAAGCGGGGGCAAAAAATAAAACAAAGTCGGTTCCTAATATCTCTTTCAGAAATGTCACTAAATTTCCAGTTATTTGCTTATAAAGGTGAGGCACATAATTTTTTTCATTAAACTGCTACGGGAATCATACGTTCCACTCCTCTACTACAGAAACACTGTAATCCATTTTTTTTCTTAGGAAATTTTCCATATTGTACATATTTTTATTATTTCTTAATGGGTTAGTTGTTGGCTAAATTTAGCTAATAGAGAATACTGCCAATTTTTAAGTAATGTTGGATTTGAAATATTTTTGAAATTACAGAAGGTCTGACCTGGGATTTTCAAGAGGTTCTTAAAAATTTAACTAATAGCCATTGAGGTGCTTTCCGAAATGTTTGGATAAGTACCCTCAAGATTCTACGAATTTTTCCGAAAATTTTCAAAACGCCCTTTTTGATTTTTGGCTATCACATTAAGACAATTCTTGCAAAACTCAATTCCTAGTATCTCTTTCAGAAGTATCACTAAATTTTCAGTTGTGTAATTTTTTTCATTAAGCTGCTACGGGAATCATTGTTTCCACTTCTCTACTACAGAAACACTGTAATCCAATTTTTTTCTTAGGTAATTTTCCATATGGTACATATTTTTATTATTTCTTAATGGGTTAGTTGTTGGCTAAATTTAGCTAATAGATACTCTAATTTGCCAATTTTTAAGTAATGTCGGATTTGAAATATTTTTGAAATTACAGAAGGTCTGACCTGCGATTTTCAAAAGGTTCTTAAAAATTTAACTAATAGACATTGAGGGGCCTTCAGAAATGTTTGGATAAGTACCCCCAGGACTCTACGAATTTTCATTTTATTCGAAAATTTTCAACACGCCTTTTTTGATCTTTGTCTATCACATTAAGACGATCCTTGCATAAATTAGGAAAAACAATTTTGGTGACTTTTATATTTTTGATATAGCGAAAAAGTTTAATTTATATAAAACTTTTTTTGCAAAATTTCGCCTTTTTGAAATAATAATAAAGATATAGAGCAAAAGTTAGAAACCCGTTTCGGAAATATTGTCCTCTACTTTAGAATAATACCAGTTAAAACTTGCCAGATTAGCGATTTTGTATGCTTTGCATCACATCTCTAATGAACTGGTAAATATCAATACTTTAATTATTATTCACTTAACTTTTTAATTATTTATGAAAGTAAAAAGGACACAATTGTCTCAGAACTTTAGGGGTTAAGCAATATCAGAACCTTTTAACGTAGTGATGAAAAACGTATGAATTTAAGCTAAAAAAATAATATACTTACCTACATACACCTTAAATAAATGATTTTTATATCTTTACAGATGCTGCTAAAACCAATAACCGAATCCCCTTTCACAACAACGGATCAACTCTATAGCTCTCTCAACAATTTCTCCCAATCGGAACTAATGGAGAAATTCAATTTAGCATTCTACGAAGCTCAGGCGGTCTCCAAGTCCGACATTATTGATACATTAAAGGACCTTCAAGACACAATCGTAAGTCCAAAAGACACTGGAGAAACTGAAAAGGATGAAGCTAAAACAAATGACGACTACCTGATTGACTATTTGATATCCGAGGATTCGGCAGCAAGCCCCAAGGACTGTGATATTAACTTTGACTTTAACGATTTCGTTGAAGATTTTGATCATAACGTTAGAGACTCATTTTCTGATTCCACTACTGTCGTGGAATTTGATACGGAGACCTATACCACCGAAAATTCCAAAGATTATGAGGAATGCGGTTTTGATTCCACGACACAATTCTCAAATTTTTTTGTACCTCCTCCAATATGGACAAGTTCCGAAAAAGAATACGACATTGGAGGAGACAATATCCTTGAATACGATAGGCAAACTCAGCCAAAATCGTTAGAGAAAAATGATTTCGATGACATTGATATATGCGAGGTACTATCAAATGCGTCTCTCGATATTGGTGAATGGTCATCGGAAATACAAGATTTGGATGAATCAGAAAACGGATACTCAAATCCTCTGCCACCGGTTGGAACGATCACAAAAAGCAATTTCGACTTCAACTGCTACGTTAGGAATATACCGGCGGACGATATGGGATATTTTAAACAGGTAAGGCATGTTTTTAGTGTATAGCATTATTATAACAGATTTTTAAGAGATAAAGAAAATAACCCAAACTAACCTAAACTGGGAAGAATATGCAGTGTGTCTGCTTATTTTTGGATGTTTTCTTAGAAAGCTCAACTTCGTATTGCCCTTTTTTCAGCCTCAGCCTGTAAATAGAAATAAATGCCATATAACCCTCTATTCAAGAGCTGCTTCAGTTGGTGACGCAAGCCTTGACATATCTAATTAAAAATAAAATTCAAATTATATTTTTATGTTACGAGGAGGATGCCTAAAAATATTACTTATTACACATAATATATTTTAATTAATAATTTTTAATGCATGAAGAAACTTCTTTTTACCTATGATCGTGATATTGAATTATATTTTTTTCCAGGCCGAATAAATCGTATAATAAGTCCAATATTTTTCCTTCGTTTTCAGGACCCAGAAAGTAAAAGTGAGTTCGGCCATTTGATAGAACCCTCAGGAATCAGGAACTGTGAATTGATTGTGAACACTTACGAAAAAGACCACAAGATTTGTCACGTATTAGAACAAAACCATATGATCCTGCGTCAGTCGGACGCTCTATTAAACGATGATCCTTTACTAAGGTATTCTTAAAAATAATAATATAAAAGCAGGAACATCACAATACTATAAAATATAGGAACTACTTATTTATGTGTTTATTTTTGGAATACAAGGTTACTTTTAATTTTCAGTTCCAGTAACAACTTTTACACAAATCACAATCATTTGGGACCATCAGACGATCACGGATCGGACAATAAGCATGAAGAAGAGCCAATAGCATCAACGCATTACCAATGCAAATGGGAAAACTGCTATCAAAAATGCCATAGCCAAACCGGTCTGGTCAGTCATATAGAGAAATGCCATGTTGAAATTAAAAGAGGTAAACGTCCATATTTAATAACTAAAAATTAACTCATATTCAGAAATATCTATTAACTAAAAACAGGCTTGAAAATCATGAAGTGCTGAAGAGCTAAGGGGATTCGCAGAAAGACCAATGCCAGCTTTTATTGTGTGCTGTGTGATTTGCTTTATCAGGCCTTTCCCATGCGCTTAATTAAGAAAAGTCCAAGAAGGAAAAACCCTTATCATCGAAATCTGGCGCATCTTAAAAAAGTTTCTGGCAGTGGCTCAACAAAATTTAGTGTAGATGATGATGTTAATGCTAAGGTTCTATTGCGGCTGCCTGATGGAGCTCTCGATGCCTTCTCAGTCTCTGCCAGGGTTTGTTTCTTTTCGGATCTGAATAGATATGGTTCAAATTTTTACTGGATTAAATATATTGATATAGATAATAAATAAAAAGTATAGTATGTTTGCGTCCTATATGAGTTTTTACAATGATATATTATAGTATTTTGCATCGAAATATAGTATAATACAATATACCATTGAATAATTGGCAACCCTGGGCATACAGTTACGTTGTGGCCATACTTTCAGTTGAAAAATATTCTTTGAAGTCAGAAGAACTGACTGGCCCGGTTTTAAAATACAAAAGTTTGGTTCGGCTCGCCGATTGAACCGGACCGGCCCATGCAGGGCACTTTGGGTTAGCTCAGTTTTATTCACTACCGAAGAAAAAGTGTGCTGAACGCGCCAAAAGAAGTTTTCACTTCAAAAAGGAACTTGCGTGATTTTCAAACCTGTTCTTTAATTAAGTAGACATTTCTTAGGTCACATAATCACAACCCTATATTTTTATTAGGGGACGAGTTTACGTGCTACTGGGAGCAATGCCCTAGGAAAACAAAGCCATTCAATGCCAGATACAAATTGCTGATTCACATGAGAGTCCACAGTGGTGAAAAACCAAACAAATGTCCGGTAAGTGATATTTATTTATGTGGTGTAATATTATATTCGACAAATTCTGCCGAAGGTAAATTAATTTTACCTACATAAATTCTGGGCCCAATTTGTGCCCATTTTTTTAAACACATTTCATGATGTTTGCTTCTGTATGAGCAATTTAGTAATTAAATATCTGCATTCCAAAACTGTCTCTCGGGAATGCAAGGACCCCACTTAGCTGAAATTTGATCGAGTACCAAACAAAACAATTTAGCACGAAATATTGAAAAACCCCTAATATAAATTCGATTTTAGCAATTAACAGGTAGCTGATTAAACGTTACAAAATATTTTTTAAATATATTCTTAGTCCTGCGGTTGCAAAGCTATCAAGTCTATACAGAAAAATATTTTTAATGGCAAAAATCACATTTAAAAAAATTATCCTCATTTGCTTTTAAAAGTTTGTATTATAGCGAACACAAAAATATTTTTATTACAAAAATGTTTGTCTTTGTCGATATTCGTTTTAAAGCAAAAAAAAAATAAAAAAATAAAATATTAGCTTTACTTTCCTAAGGGCATGGAAGCATTGACATCTGCTTTAAATAGCATATAAGTTTTTTTAAATATACTCATAACTATTTGTATAAACTTCGTTACAAAAGTCATAAAGAAATTAAGCGACGATGGTGCATAAAATCTTTCCTCTGTACTATTAGAGAACAGATTCTTCTCAATCAAATAAAGTTTATAATTAAAACGACTCCTGTTAGTTTAACATGCCGAACAACCCCCTGTTAAGTAAACACAATAACACTCCGTAGACTCAATATTAATCGTTTATTAAACACTGTTTGTCACTTCACACCTTTTACAATAACAAACAAAAGGCGTCTATAAGCCAAGTAAGCTTTAGGTTAACAGGTCATGCCCTCTTTATTTTTTATTTTAAACTACTTATATACCTTTATATATATATATATATATATATATATAGATAGTTGTAAATTATTTGTTTTGGTCAATAGTTATATATTTTTCGCTGAATTTTCTTGGCTTTTGGTCATTTATTGAAATAAACTTTATTTTTTTTCTTACATCTTTATTTTAACGTTTATCAAAAACAACAAAGGATAGGGAAAAACAAATTAAAAGGACAGTAAGATTTGATTTTGCGAAAAAAGACTTCAAAATACTGTCACTCAACATTGGGACACATAGTACAAAAATTACATAGACACATATAACAAAGACCTTCGAAGATCCAAAAGAAGAACTTTTAGGTCCTTTCGTAAAGGGATAGATGAATTAACACCGTCCATTCGTCTACAAAAAGTGCTATCCAAGGAGCACTCAAACAAAATCGGCCTACTAAAGAATAGAGCCCAAGACACCTATGCTGAGACACCTGAAAAAGGTCTAAGGATTCTTATAAAAATACAGTTTCCCGGTTCAAGCATAATTGCTAAAGAAGAGCTGGTACAAGAAGACAAGCCCATTGAAACCGCTCAGCGGCCTACAAAATGGTAAAAGATCTAGCCAACAAAAATTTACAAAAAACACAATCAGATGGGCGATACATAGCTTTAATATATATAAATTCCCGGGAGTAGATGGAATCTTTCCAGCCTTGTTACAACAAGGTATAGAGCACCTACTATCACACATTCAATCAATCTTCACAGCCAGCTTTGCACTGGGCTGCATTCCCAAAAACTGGAGGAATGTTAAAGTAGCGTTCATACCACAGACAGAGCGACAATCACAAGACGAACCAAAGTATTACCGCTTCATTAGCTTAACCTCCTTCCTTCTTAAAACGATGAAAAAGATTCTCGGTGCCTGTCAGGAGCAAGTTCCTTTGTAATGTTCCACTGCATGCAAAACAATTCGCACACCATCGAAATCTACCACCCAATGCTCTTCAAAATCTGGTCCGCGATATAGGGAAAGCACTGGCTGAAAAAAAGTGGCGCTGTGTGCATTTCTAGACATAGAGGGTGCATTTGACAACACCTCACATGGATCCATTCACAGAGGACAGAGGAGTGGAACCAATGATTTGGTCTCTGGTGGTTGACGATCTACTGGTAAGACTGACTGAAGCAGACTTTGAAGTCCAAGGTTACGCAGGTTACAATAATAAGAGGCAAGCATGACAACATTCTATCAGAACGCATGCAAAGTGCACTTAACTTTGTCAGCACATGGTGTACCCAGGAGAGACTAAATGTCAATCCAAGCAAAACCGTAGTGATCTCAATCACAAAAAGAAAGAAACTGAACCTTAAAGCACCCACTCTGGGAGGGACAACGGTAGAGCTTTCAAAAGAGGGGAAGTATCTTGGCATCGTTCTTGACCAGGAACTGACCTGGGACCCACACCTGGAAAGAGCTATCAAAAAAGCAACGGCAGCGCTTTTGGCCTGTCGACGACTCTTTGGTAAAAATTTGGGGCTATGAAAACGTGCCCCACAGCAGCTCTGTAAACCCTACTTGACCTCCCTGCGCTGCACGTATGCATGCAAAAGGAGGCCTGGACCGGTGCGTATGGAGTGACTCAGACACAAAAACTGAAGTCAGGATACCTCACTGGTCACCTCAAAATTCTGAAGGACATCCAGATAGAGGCGATGACCAAACCAACCGATACAATGGAAACAAAACTCCATTTTTATCGCTCCTTTGAAGTGGTAATTGAAGACCGTAATACTACAGGGGAAATACTAAAACAACTAGAGAGGGGATCAGTTGTCTGGTACACAGATGGATCAAAGATGAAAGAAGGAGTGGGATTCGGAGTTTATGAACCTAGGTGTCGAGACTCTGCACCTTTAGGAAACCACCCACCATCTTTCAAGCAGAACTAAATGCTATCAATATAGTCTTCTCTGAATGTGCTTAAGAGGTGCAAAGGTCTATATCCTATCAGATAGTCTAGCAGCCTTAAACGCGCTAGCATCTAGCAAAATCAACTCCCGGCTAGTGTAAGATTGTCGGATGGCTGCAGATCAATTGGAAAAACAGAAACAGACTCACCTTAATGTGGGTACCAGGGCACGAGAGTGTGGAAGGCAGCTCGCATGGAATGGTGCACAGACTGCCTTTTGCGGGCCTGAACCATTCTGTGGCATCACTAGAGGGCACGTAATGAATGCTTAGAAATTAGAAAAAAGAGCAGAAAGAGACATACTGGGCCAATGCACCTGGGCAGAGACAGGTCAAGAGACTCATCTCTCACTCGCCTAACTACACAAAAAACTTCTCAAGCTACCAAAAAATAAGACAAAACTGTTCGTAGACCTTCTCATTGGACATGGCTCCTAGCGGTACCACCTTAAGAAAATGGGGAAAACCACTGACGAACAATGCAGATTCTGCCAAACTATGGCTGAAACCTCAGAGCGCTTTCTTTGCGAATGTCAGGCCAAAGGTTGAGGCATCTCGAAAATGCCCTAGTGGCACCGGGGGATCTACAAAAGCTCAACCCTCGAAATATTCTGAGATTCTCGAAGGAGATAGGAATTTTCGTGTAAAATAGAATGGTATACACAAAAGATCAATTGTGATCGGCGTGTTGAAGGGCAAACCTTGCCGAGCGATCCCTTTACCTACCATACCATACATATTACATCTATTTCAAAATGAAGACATATAACACTAAATAAGAGGCATGTACAGCTTGCTCAAACTCCTTAATCTTCCTTATCATTTACTGCATTTTGATTTTTTTTATTTCGATCATTTCTAGGAATTCCCCTTTGTGTTCGTTTTTTTTGGTAAGAGATTGTGTCCTTTATAATAAATTGTAATGTTATATTTTTTGAATAAGTTTGGGTTAGAGAGACCACTTACAAAAGACAGAGAAATATATTTTAAGCTCTTTTTATTTGATGATTTTTAATTGAATTGTAAAATGTATTTCTAGCTCTGAATATTTTACTTGTGAAATTTTCTGGAGAATTTTTAAAGCATTTTTCGCTTTTTTAATGGCTCGTTCTCTGTACTCAGGGTCAGACAGTTGTATAGCGCTGTCTGCTAAACCAAGAATAATCCATTTTTTTTGGGAGATGTGATGACTAGAAAGAAAATAAAAAAACCACGTCTTCTTCGTATACCATTCGGTCTTTATTTTTCCATTTTGATGATGCAGCGTTACATCCAAAAAGTTAATTTTATTATCTTCCTCTACTTCTTCAATAATTGTTAATTGGAGATTTTTGCGGTATGCATTCAATTTTTAAGCATGATTTCTATTTGATTTTTAGGAACTGCAGTGATACAATCGTCAACGTATCTAGGTATAAAAGAAAGGAACTTCCAACTCTAATTTTTTTAAGACAGTTTCTTCCAGGTCTTCCATGACAATTTGGGCAACTACGCTTGATATTGATGATCCCATAGCACATCCTTCTATTTGCTTATAAATTTGACCTTCGTATAAAAAATAAGTTGAGTTTAGTGTAAGTTCGACTGCATTTATAAACTCATTTTGTGGAATATTTATAAATTATTTAATTTCTTCCTATTTTTTTTGGTATAGAGGGATACGATATCAAGGGAAATTCGTATATATTTTAGTTTTAAATTTTTTCTTAGAAACCTCTTGAATCTTTCATATTTTTTTTTCCTAACAATGTTGCTAAGATTTTTTTTAACGGATTGAATGGTGATTGGATATATGATAATATTGGTCTTAGTGAAATGCTTTCCTTATGCAGTTTTGGAAACCCGCAAAAATTAGAAATACAATGCACCAAAAATTTACCACCCAAATATAGTAACCAAAGCAGATTTTAATAAAGAACGGAATTTTTCCCTCTGAACTGCATTGTTCCGGTAACTCCAGCTGTTCTTTATGTTAGCAGCCAATCTTTGACCTAGTTCGTTGTTGTGTCGTTTTAAAAATAATTTCAACCAATCATCAACAAGTGTGTTGCTCACGAAACGTGGCTCTTGAATCCTTTTGCAACTCAAATAGTTTTTTACAAGGCTCTTCAGTAGGAAACCCCAATCAGACCACTTTTGAATTCCTTTGACAAATGATTTCTCTTCTTCTGTAGTGAAGTTTATTGCTTAAGGTACCATGAGTTATTTTGAATTATCCATTGGCAACAGCTGCTAGTGCCTGTTCAAGTTTATCGTCATTATAGTTGCCTGGCCCCTAATTTTCGTTTATGAGTACGAGGCATCTGCACAAATATAAAGAAATTTATGGAGAATAATTTTGAGGCTGTAAGAATCCGCTGAACTATATTTTGTTCAAATCTAGACCATACAACAAAAACAGATGCAAAAAAGGGGTGTCATTAACCCCTTCTTGTCCAGTGGTTAATGACACCCCGAAGCAAAAAATTTCTTGCCGTGATTTGACAATAACATTTTTTTTTCCACAAAAAAACAGTTTCTGAAAAATGAATTAACAGAATGGTTATTGTATATATACGATAAGTTAACAAATAACACCTTGGAACTCAAATGTACTGGATTTTCTACAAATTTTTGTTGAATTTATTCACGTGCTACATAAAAACACAACTGAATTTGGACGGCGGAATAAGAAGCTAGACAGGGTTGTTACCTGTACCCCATCGAAAACTGAAGGTCGACCAAGAAACAAACACTAGAAAGCCACATAATCTGGAAATTTCGTGTTTGATCAATGGCACCCCTAGTGTTCAAAGGCCATGGACTTCGACGTGTCCATCTGAAGGTTGAATAAGTTGCACATTTCAGTCAAGTGCATCAACACCTGATTGGTACTATTGTAAAAAAATTACAGAAGGCCACATAATCTGGAAATTTCATGTTTGATCAATGACACCCCTAATGCTCAAAAGTTTCGGTACCATAGGCTTCGACGTCTCCTTCTGGAGGTTGAATAAGTTTGCACATCTCAGTCAAGTGCATCTACACCTGATTTGGCACTATTGTAGAGAAGAATGAGATTGGGCTTTTTGATAGTCTCATCCACTCCCTTGTCATGATGCAAAGTTGACACCTGAATAACTGCTTTTCCTTGTTTAGGGACATATGACACCATGATGATGATTTGTGCTGTAACGAGGAAGCGACGAAACGCTTTCGGTCTGTCGAGGATTAGGATTCTGACGTTTATTTCTATCAATGTACCCACGTCGTCGGCTAAATCGGATTTTTGAAGCTCAATGGGGGAAAATGAATTGACCGCAGCAATATTGCGATTCGTATTTCGATACTACAGATGTAAGGTCTCAAATAGTGCAGAAATGATTTAACCATCTAGTAATTACCAGTGCTGATTTATCGGAAATTATACAGCTACAAGGCAAATGTTTTAAGTCCCAAAAATAGAACGATCCAGAGCTATAAACTTTTCGTCTTCAGATACGTTAAATATTAAAATAAACATTCTGTAATGCGTACGACACTTTTTTCCTCGATTTTTTTATGGTAGCCATAACCAGAGCTTACTGACTTTCTAGTTGTGGCAGGTGGTTGTGTATATGTAATATATCTTTCCTAGACCTGCATATCCCAATGGCGTTACGCATTCATCCAGTTGTTTGTTTACTTTTAACTGTACCGTTTAAATGACTAGAGTTAAGCGATGATAAATATTAAGAATTAGTATTAAATATAACAATCTTGAAAACAAATAAACGTCGCAATTTTTTTAAAGAGCGTTGTAGATGATGCATTAGTATGCGTCGAGATAATAATATGCGTATGTTTAAACCTAAAAAAAGTAATTTTTGATTGCTTTCTCATTTAAACATTTTATAGGCAGATTGCACTAGGATTATAACGAGCAAAAAGGATCTTGATACTTTCAATAAAAAATTAACGAAATCTTCAAAGAATTCCCCAAAAAGTATTTGATTATAAACGCTTGAACAATTTGTACCAGACGAATATATTCGAAATCTAAATCACAAAGACTTCATTAGGATATATACCAAAAATCCATAAGCCCGACGCGACGTTGCTCCCTCAGACCCACTACCAGTTCCAAGGACACTCTTGCATACCATTTGGCAAAATTACTCCTTCCGATAATCAAACCTCTTCAAGACGACACCTCATCATTTGTGAAGCTCTATCAACTTTCAAGAACAAGAAATAAAGAAAACCCTAATTTAAATCTAATATAAAAAAAGATGTAGCAAAATGAAAAATAAATTTTAAAGCAGGTCAATTAAAAAACTCAAAACAAGTAGTAATTATAAGAAAAAATTTCCAAACATTGTTAATAATTTAATTGACCAATTTAATCTTTATTTTTTCATCAATAGTAAAGGTAAAATACCATTTACCTAACACCATTTAAGCTAAAAACCCGGCAATATTAAAATTTAGACCATTGCGCTTACACGCGACCAGAAGAAGAAGAGATGCAAGCAATAGGTCAAGTAAAGTTTGATGAAGATGAAGTGGGCGGGGATGTCGAAAAGTCAGATGAAGAATATATAGAAGAAAGTGATCACAGATGAACCTCAGAAGGAGAATTTACGAATTTTTTAATGCATTTCTGCAAAGTCCGAATCATAGTTAAAATATTCGTATTACATTCATGAATTTACTACATGAATTGGTACACGCAGAAATACACAATAAAATTTTAAATTATATTCGTTATGCATATTTTAAAGGGTAATAGGCAGATTGGTGGTTCTACCTTTTTTAAGAAACCTTGTTTGGGTCGGGTTATACTGAAAATATAAATATTTAAAATTAACTTTTAAAATGTTTGGTGCAATCTAGTGTTGACCAGTGTATTAATTAAATACAGACTTAGTGAACTTAGCGCATATTTTTGTCCCCCGGATTAAGTTATTTAAAACATAGAACATGAGAAAAGTCATGAGATGGGGGACGAAATTTCAGTACTTAGGACAAATTTAAAAAAAATAAAAGAAAATTAAAAAGTTGAAATAGTTTTCCCTACTGCACTGCATAAACAATACGTTAAATTACATATCTAACAAATGTTTTCTTCAACGTTCCATCAAACACATGCTGAACGTATGATTTAGAATTTATACATATGGTTCTGTCGCTCATTTCCTATACGGCCCATATAACCG
Source organism: Pissodes strobi (assembly GCA_016904865.1). Lineage (NCBI taxonomy): Eukaryota > Metazoa > Arthropoda > Insecta > Coleoptera > Curculionidae > Pissodes > Pissodes strobi. Next base: position 57,935 of record MU184647.1, on the reverse strand, counting down.
CTTGTTGTGTCAGCTTAAATGACCGCAATGATATTAATTTGATACTTTTGGTATATTAGATACAGACCATTTAGTTCGAAACTAAAAAAGTCGGAAGTTGTCAACGAAAAAATTTATTGTAGAACTAGCTATATTAGCTGTTTGAAATGAAAAATCCGTTAAGCATTACCAGGTTAATTCTTTGCCATATGAAATTCATAGACAATATCGTTTAAAAACAAATGTTTCCATTATTCATTAGAAGAGCAGGAAGTATAAATATTTGGTCAGCAAAATTTATACATTTTCTTAATTTTCTTATTCCAAAATATCAGAAGTTTTAGTGGAAAATCCACTTTTTCAACTTCAATTTTTTTATTGAAACGGGAAATCATGATTACTATGCATTCTTTAGGGTAGGTTGGCCTAACAAAAACTTTGTAGCTCGATTTTCAGTAGCTACTTATTATAATTATTGATTTTAGAGGGACAAGTTTTATTGTATTTTCAGCTCTTCAACCCTCAATATTTTTAATGCGAAAGGGTGTCGAGTGATACGTCCGTTATCTCCATTGATAAGACAGCTTGTCAACATCTGTAGCAAAAATGTTGTTGGTTATTAATTAATTAATCACAAGTCACAGACTTCAAAATGATGGTCTGGAGACCTTTAAAGGGGACCTATCACTGAATCATTTTGGCAGGTGCGAGTGCCCTCATAAAACTGAAAAGGGTGTGTTCAGTTGTCTTATGAGGTTACTTCGTGGCATTCATGAATTATACGATTTCGCAAATTTTCCAATGATTCAGGCTGGACAAATTTTGTTGGAAATCTCAAGTCTGAGAGATAAAGCATATTCTTGAAATCATGACGTATTGTCGCAACATGTTCCGAGACGAGTCTTATTTTAAAAAGACAGTTTTATGCGCTCTTTCCAATTTAACAAATTGGTAATTTTTGTTTACTACTATTGGTTGATATGCTTATATTGCTTATGCCTACATGCTGTGAAGTAATGTGGAATGACCTTTATCATTTTGATACAATATGCATCTGGAGTAATATTCTTAACTCAACACATCGATACAACCAGGCAAATTATATTCAGTATTTACACAAATAATTCCATCAAAACATTTCGAATTTAATGTCAAAAAAGCAAACATATAATCCAGTTATTTTGGTTACAGTTCAAGGGATGCAACAAGGCCTTTTCACGGCTGGAAAATCTTAAAATTCATCAAAGAAGTCATACCGGAGAAAGACCTTATCTGTGCCAATTCACTGGCTGCTCAAAATGCTTCTCAAATAGTTCCGATAGAGCTAAGCATCAAAGAACACATTTTGATACCGTAAGTATTGAACTATAATTTGAATAACTTGTTTATTTGTATGTTATTATCATATAATAACTTTAATACAATTAAGATAAGCTGTAATATATATTTCTGAGCCAGTAGTTTATCCATATAAATATGAAGCTAGTTTTATGTAAACGGATTTAGAAAATTAGTAAGAGGAAAGTTGAGACTGGTAGCTTCACGCCTCTTTCCATTTTATCAGTTTATTTCAATAACTTCACGACTAATTCCCATCGCTACATTCACCAGTTCTGCCTTACCCTTCTCTCATCATTAGAATTAATGCTTTATTTATTTTGCAGTTCATTGTGTTGTTTTCTCATTCAAATTCAAATTAACAAACTATTGTCACTCTAGTGTAAACTCTTAGTTTAATTAAGTAAGAGCTTGATCATTATCCAGATCATGGACCGGATATCTTAACTCTAGCATGATGGTTAAACCGATGCATGTATGATTACAATTATTAAAATTTGCTTAAAAATACCGTCAAATGACGGTCAATAATACGTCAGAACAAGTAGCAACAGACTGATAGTGCCTTGGGAAGGCAATTGATTCCACGTACTACATGGAGATTACACAAACCAAATGCGATAGTCAAAAAGAGTAGATTTTCCCACTTTCGGAAAAGGATTTGTTAATAGGGACGTGTCAAAAGGGAGGTTTTTCCGATTCCTATTTTACTTTGTTTATTGCGTGTCCTTACTGTCTATTAGATACATGTTGATATTCTTTGCAGTTATGTATCTAAAAGAAAAGCATTTTTGATACATTTTCTAATAATTTTACAAATTAAATAGCATGAAAGAGCATAACAAAATAAAATTTGAAATGAAAATAAAACTATTTTCAATAATATATCGGTCATTATCAAATCTTTACAGCAAATGTTCAAAAATACCACCATTGATATTAAGAGATCGGACTATAGGCATTCGCATTGAACGTACCACTGAAGTGTTGAATTCTGATTTCTTAGCACTGTTCGATGACTAGTTCAAGTTAACCTACAGAACAAACTAGTTCATTCAGCTATCCTCAAAGAAAATAATCCAAGGAATTGAGATCAGGCGAACGAGCTGGCCATTTAATAGGATTGATAAGTTTTTATGGAATATAAAATCCTTTAAATTATCGCATCGTAAAGGCATACAGTTGCATTTGTTATATGATAACCAAATAACCGGTGAATACAATAGATACTGATTTTCAGTAAAGTCAGAGACAGCTGAAAACACTTAATTGAAGCAAATGTGTGCGCTGACATAGCCTCTTAACACTGGCCCTTCGAGCTGAATCAATGAAAAGATGCTGACAGAGAACTCGTCTGCCATAAACAAAGTTCAGATATTAATTTCTTTACCTATCTCCTAATCTAGACGAAATTAAAGACATTATTCCTAATAGATGTCAAACATTCATTTTATTCAGCGATTATCTATATATAAATATAGCCGGTTTCATAGCGTCCTGCGCCTTCCGGTTCCCAATCTCCATTCCGTTCGGTTTTCCCAATCTCCTGGATGCAAGTTTCTTTCTGACATGGCTCGATGGACTCCATCAATCCAGGTAATTTTCGGTCTTCCTCTTTTTCTTCTTTCAGAAGGTGTCCAGTACAGTATTTGCTTTGGGAGTCGTTCTTCGCCCATTCTCTCCACGTGGCCATACCATATCAGTTGTCGTTGGTCTACTTCTTCACATTGTTTTCTGTACGCCTCTTATTCGTTGGTTATTTACACGCTCCATTCTTGATTTACCGGCAGCTTTGCTCCAGAAGCCCATTTCCGATGAGAGCAGGCTTCATTGTAAAGATTTATTCAGTTGCCATGTTTCTCACCCATAGGAGTTTTTTCTATTCTTTGGAGATATGGGTTGACCACAATATTGAGTTGAGGCACCCTATAACTTTTCTCCCTTTCATTATTCGATCTGCAATTTCCTTTTCTATTCGTCGACCTTTATCTATCTTGATTCCCAATTATATTCTTCACATGGCGTCACTGTTTCACCATTGCCAAAGTCCAGGTCCTGAGCTACTCCGCCCACACACATGTATTTGGTCTTGTTGCAATTTACTGTCGGTCCCCTTTCCGAGTATTCTTTAAATAGTCTTCTAGTCATAAATTCCAGATCTTCTTTGTCTTCTGCCACCACTACTTGATCATCTGCAAAGTGGAGAGTGTACAAATTTGGATTATTTCCCAATTCTATCCCCATTCCTCCACATGCTTTCTCCATTTCCTCAGGGCTTCATTGAGATATATTTTAAATAGGGTCGGAGAAAGGCAGCATCCCTGTCGGAGACGCTTTGAGATTTACAGTTGTTTAATTGATGTTAGTGCAGTATTGTTGATGGGTGATTTTTCCAGTACTTGCCATAGTTTCTGAATAGGAACTGTATCGTAGGCCTTTGTTAGATCAACAAATAGAAGGTGAACGTCTTCATTCCTCGCCACTTTCTTCTCATTTAGCTGCACCAAGCCGAAAATGTGGTCTATGCAAGATCGACCAGCTCGGAAACCTGCTTGTTCCTCAATTTAGTGATATACCTGATCTATAATATTCTTAAGCAGCTTTCCATATATCCGACTCATCGTGCTGATAACCGAACTACAACTGTACACATTCCTTTTTTGTAAATGGGTGTTATCCAGGCCTCTTTCCATACAGCCGAAATTGGATCTTTATTATTAATTATTCTTGAAAAGAGTTCCTCAAGAAAGGATATGAGCTTTCCTGTGCCGTTTTTCAATAATTTTGCCGGTATCCCTTGCGGTCCTGCTGTTTTTTGTTTTTCATCGATTTAATAGCCTTCCATATCATACTCTCATTTATATCTGTACGGTGTCCTTGTACAAGGTAGCGTCTTGGTGCGTCGGTTAGGTATTCCTGTCTATCTTCTCTCAGCTGTTCAAAGTAGGTTCGCCATTTATCCATAGAGATTCGATGTAGGTTGATTTTATTTGAGGTGACTGTTCTAAGTGACTTTATTAATTTCCATGCCTCGGACGATCTGGTACCGCCTATATACGTGATGATTTCTGCAGATTTCCTATCCCATGTCTCATTCTTATTGGTGTTTATCATATATTTGAATCTTGTTTGTTCTTGCTTATATATTAGTTTATCATTAGGATCGGCTGTACTTAGCCATTTGTTGAAGCCATTTTGTTTCATAATTTTTTGGTCTTCTAATTCCTTGTTCCATGTGATGTTATTGTTTGGTTTATTTGTAGTTTTTCCTTTATTCCCAGTGCCTGTGCAGCAGAATGTAGGCCTGTTACAATGTGTTCGTATAAGTCATTTGTTCCTTTCAGAAGGTATTCCCCCTGTAATTTACTGTTTAGTCGGTTCTGGTACAAATGTGTTGTGCTTTTATCATGGAGTCCTTCTATATTGTATTTTATTTGTTCTAGTTTTGTCTAGATCGTTGGATTCTCCATTTTCCCCTCGTTGCTATTGAAAAGTATCTGTACGCTTGCACCCACAAAATAATGGTGGGATCGCATTCCATTCCTCAATATGCTCTTGTGTCCTGTACATTCAATTTGGTGTCTTGTTTTATAATGATGTAGTCGATAATAATTTTAAGTTGTCATGTTTCTTGATGTCAAGTATATTTGTGGATATTTTTGTGTTGGAAGAATCCATTGAGAACCTTTAGTTTATGTGGTCCGCATATCTCAATCAATCTCTGTCGGTTGTTGTTTAGAGTATCTTCGCCGTATCTTCCATTTATCTTGCTGTTGTTTCTATTACCGACCCTGGCATTTAGGTCACCAAGCATTGATTTCCCTTTGATTACCTACATTTAAGAGTACATTATTTAGTGGGTCATAAAATGTATATTTATCTGATTGTGCAGCGTCTTCATTTGGTCCATATAGAGCGAGAATAGTAATCCTGTGACCCTTCAGTGACATATTTGCTGTTGCAATTCTTTCATTTAAAGTTTCCCATGTGGTGATTCTGGTCTCATACTTTTTCCTGAATGGAATTTGAATTTTTCATCAAGATTATCTTCCTCTACCCTTTGACGATCCAAGGTCGGAAACTACAAGGCAGCAGCTTGGCCTTACCCTGATAGGGGCCCTTACAGGGTGCTTTCACCGGGCCAGATGAGCCCTGGTTTCTAGCGAGGTTTTACTCCTCCCCCTCACCCTTTTTCAACCTGGCTTGAGACAGGCTTTGGCGAGATATCTGATAACATTAAAATACCTAATATTTCACGGTTTAAAAACTTATCAAGAACCACCTCATCCAATTCAACTTTCGTCATACACTTGGTCTAAGTGGTATACCAGATATGATTTGTCTTGAAAATGTGCAGGTTTTCTTCTGTCCAAACATGCTTATTATGGAAGTTACATGACATATGTCAATTGTCACTTTGACATGTGTCAAAACTGTGGAGTTATTGACAGCTCTCAAAAATGACAGTGTTGCTCAATTAAATCGAACAGCTGTGTGCTCGAAGCTCAGTTTAATCGGCCATTGCCGCTACATGCAGTCGTGTTGGTTAATCCAATCACAGCCGGAAGGGACTTGATAAATATCTTCAATACCCCAAAAAAGGGAAAACACCACCGAACCTAACTAGATTCAAGGGATGCTTGGAAAGCATTTTCATACGTATGTTTATACAAACATTTTTCCATATTTGTTATATATATACGTCATCTTCAATAGACAAAACCGTGACCAAGTGGGGCTTTAATGCCACAATCGAGGAATCGTTCCTCACCGAACGTTTCTGGACATAAACAACAGGGAAATAAGGGTTGGATTTGTAGTGCTTGGGTCCTGTAACAAAATGTAGGTCCCGTCCAGAATAGCAGTGACAATATGTGCGATTAGTCCCAGGGATAAATATCCAACAAAATTTTTAAAAAATGTATCGCCAAATAAAAATTTACTAGAAATTGTATAATTAATAGGTAATAAATTATTAATAATAGGGCATCATCAGCTTTTTTGTAACGACGCATTATAATTCCTAGAGATGCTCTGAATTTTGACTTACCTAATCTTATTTCTTTTGATCATTACAGAAACCATATGGATGCCAGGTGGTCGGCTGTTTCAAGAAATACACTGATCCGAGCAGCTTAAGAAAACACGTCAAAAACCACAGCCACGAGGAACAATTGCAAATCAAGAAAAAAAGCCACGAAGAAGGAATGTTTTCGAACGTAACCGTGAAAAAAATGTTAGACCCCAGTAGACAAAAGGCAATAAAAATCGATCCCCCCTGTAATTCCAAAACCGATCACACTTATTCCAATTTGACCCACCAGCCCTTTCATTTAGCTAAATACGTGTCTATGAACGTAAAGCAAGACTTAAAAAATAAGATTGAGAAGAACAAGATACAAAGGACGATGTTCTAACCTGTTTTTCTTCAACATTTTCTAGAAGGGAAGAAAATTTAAAAAAATTAATTATAATGACTGTTTGTATGGGAAATTAATTTTGCGTGGCAAGTTTCTTCATGGACTGTATCAAACACTGTATCAAAAAATCTCCTAAACTGAGGACCAATAATGATGTGATATGTAAAATAATGTAGATATTTTTATAAATTTATTGTTGAGAATTTATTTTTTTATTCAATTTTGTAAAATATTTAAAATTTAATAAATCGATTTCAACATCTGTGTCTTTTATTTTCAAGAAAAACCCTAGGATGAGTATTCGAGAGCAGACATTCTTCATGGATTTTACCTCGCCCAGAATTAGACAAAAAGAAGCAATCTTAATAATAATAAAAAAATTGTCGCTCAGAAATAAATAAAGTTTGTGCTTATTGTTAAATCTATACAATGCAGTGAGCTGGGGCTCCGGTTGGAGGCAGAAAAACACATCCTAAAAGCAATTTTCGAAATACAAAACTGCAAATGCAGATATAAAATGTTTGGTTATATTTTATTTATTTATTTCTTTTTATTTTTTTAAATGTTACTTAAGTTGATTGTTGTGAAATATCAGCAGTACAATAATTGAAAGCAGGTGTCCCTATTAATATCAGCAAAATTTAGAGACTACCAAGTTTTAATTTCCAGCAAAAGTACATCCATACCACGATCCGCTTATGGGCCTTAATTAAACCAATATAAATGCACAAAAGTGACGGTTAATGGGCGGTGCTAGGTTGAATTTATGAAGTTTGAAAAACCTAAAAGCAAAGCCAGTAACTTTTTCTGCTAAATTAGAACTGATTTTGGGCATGCTTTGGGTTCGCTTTAGTTGGTTGCGCCCCTGAAGCGAGCAAAGCGAGCGGAGGGTCATGCGTGAAGTGAATATTAGACAATCTAAAATAGTAAACAAACGTAGCTCCGCCCATTAACTGTCACTTTTGTGCATTCCTATTGGTTTAATTAAGGCCCATTAGTGGATCGTGGTATGGATGTACTTTCGCTGATTTCCACACATTTTTTAGTAATCTTGAGATTTTGCTACGGTTATAAAAGAAAGAATTATTTATGGTTATAAATAGAGGTTTACAAAACAGTTATTTTAAAAATTAGGTATTTCTACATACAATTTTAACTAAAATAATAAAAGGAAAATAGATCTAATTAAACCGAAGCTAACTTCTGGTTTTTCTTCAGACTTTCGAGAAAACTACCAATTTAAATACTCTAGAGAATGTCTTCATTGACTTTCAAAAACAGTTAAATTTCGAAGTAAAAATTATGAATCTCGATTGATCAGAGATCATTTTACTGTGTGCCTATCTGTTAGTATTGGCAGATGTGTTTATGTAACGGAATTGATCCCACTGTCCCACTAACCCATAACGCGTAAAGACAAATTCGACATCATCCAGCGCAGACTGGTCCTTTACGGTGTAACACGTTTTTCCTATTGAAGTTAAAAGTAAATATTTTTAATTAAAAACAAAACCTAGCACCGGAGAGTCGTGTTACAAATGCCCGGCCCCGGTAGTGGGGTCGTAAAGCGCCACCAGTTTTTCCCAACTAAACTGAAAAAGCTCGGCTGGTGTGGAGCAGGGTGGCTAGGCACGCTTATTAAATCAAAGGAACTCAACCTCAACTTAACAAGAAAACACAATCTATAATTTAAGGAACAATCTATTTGCTACTAAGTCTTTTTTTAACACAGCAACAATACTACAGTGAAATTTGCAATATTAAAGACAAAGGAATGTCAAATGACTATTAACGTAATTGATAAATAGAGTACAATATGGAGATTGTACGGAGACCAATTCTGTTGTTAACACTCGGTAATGTATGCCTTACAACTAAACGCGCTAAACACAACAACCCGAAGTGATCACTTTGATTTTACCTAAGCTAGTTACATATATGTATGCGTGCGCTAGTAGCTGCACCAATTATAAATATCGCAATAACCGTAGGTAGTAATAAATGGCCACAATAATTAAATCAAATTATTGAAACTATCTCAAAGCTCGACTGTCAATGCTTGATTTATATTAAAAAAAAGGAAAATTAAGAGCGATTATATTAATCGGTCAGATAAGCAAATGAATAAATGAAAAATAAAATTAATGAGAGCTATCTTAGAGCTTGGCGGTTAATGCTTGCTTTATATTAAAGGAATAAGCGCGATTATATGTCTGACAGAATCGGCTGTCGTGTAGGCCGGAGATATGATTTGTAACCTCTCGGTCTTGTAAACGAGCTCGAAAAGTAAGAACTTATATCCCGTTAAATCGGTCGTGTCAAAACACAAACAGAAACCAACACAATATATCCCCAAAGAAATGGTAGTATTAAATCACATTACTAAATGTTGAGTCTCTCTATGACTGCACTACGGCAATCCTTCTTTTCGCTTCGAAGGGTATTCTTAGAAAGACTCTCTATTCGTTTCAGTCAATTTGCCATTCTCCTTCCACGAGATTAAAAACTACGTCAGATCAGCAAGAAGTGATGGGCTGAAACAAGCCAAGTCATTCGATACAAGGAATAATTCTAAGATAATAAACGAGTTCTCGCTAGGATTGGTTAGTTTGGGTTAGTGGCGAGAACCACAATTAATGCGCTGAAATTAAATTGTTCAAGAAATACTAAAAAATGTTCTCAAACGAAGTGTTAAAATTTTAAAAATGGAAATCGACAGCAGCAATTATGGGAAATAGCCCATTCCTACTACCCAATGCTTCAGATCAAATATTACAACCGGTCGCATCGAAAGATAAATATGAGTTTCCAAGCCAGGCCGCGCAGCGGTACCAAAAAGTTATGAAAAATCAGCCGGAGATCGAAATAAAGCAAATTCAAGGGTCCCAAAAAAGTATCAAATATATAAACCGAAAATAAAATATGAATTTGACGAATCTAATGAAGTCTAAAAGCAAGTTTTATTAACCCAATTCTTAAAAATATAAACCGGTTTACGCCATTCTACGGTAATGTAATATAAATTAAGCAAAGCTATCCTAATAACAATAATATCCTATTTTAAGTATTTGATCAAACCTAAGCGATCTATGGTTCGCTTATCAACTAAAATAAATATAGTCACAAAGTGTTATAAAAGCTAATACAAATATATCGTTTACCTATATTTAGAATAGAATTAATTTACATTAATAAATGCGGCAATTTTAAGCTTATATTGACAGCAAATCGAATCAATAAATTTAGTATTAATTAACCGAAGAGTATTAACCTCTTTTCAATAATTCTCACCGCAAAATGCAGCATTTTTTTGTTAAATGCAGCATATAAAATGGAATTTAAAAATATTTTACACTGGTCAAATATGATTGGTTACAACCGATCTTCCTAATATAAATATCGATACTCGAGTGGAATATATTCGTATACATAACCAATTAATGCACCGTATTTGGAAATGAAAGACAATTTCTTTGCTGTAAAAGCAAAGAAATTATATGGTTCAACAAGGACATTATATGAGAGAAAAACTGCGATTTTCAACCAAATTATATCAAAACAAACCTTCAGACGACTTACAAACATGCATCAAGTCTTATCAGCATAAATACAAAACGGGAACATATGAAGCAAATAACACGCCTGTGCTAACTATATAAAGATCTAGTATCACTAAATTATCATGACAGGTCTCAATCTTAACGCAGAAAATGTAATTATTTTTTTTGCAAACATTACTGATATTCTCACAAATTCCTGTACCAAATGCGCAAAACCAAAACTATCTGTCCCATGCCAGAATTTTCATAAATACAGGAAATCAGTAGCCATTAGGATTAGACAATTTGAGAAAGTTTAAAAATAAATCCTGTAGGTATATTTGAGGACCTCAGTGCAAAAACGGTATGAGTCACTATTTTTCCAAAATTGAGTTATAACTTCTACAAAACATAACCTATCGTTTGGTGCAAGAACGGGACGAGTATGTCTATAAACAAAGAAGTTATGTGCACTTTTCACTCACAAATTTGGTGCAAGAACGAGATAAGTCATAGGTGACTTATCTCGTTCTTGCACCAAACAAACTGCATTTTTTTCCGATATTGACGGTTCTGCATTTTGTTGTGGTGACTCATCCCGTTCTTGCACCAAATAAAATGTTTTGATGATTTTTGCGTTTGTTTTTTAATAAATTAGCCTAGGTCGGATTTTTATGGCAAAACAGGATGTACTCTGTAAAAAAAAAACACACACAAAAAAAGGTTTGTTTTTGAATTTGTTTTTGCCTCTACTGAAAAATGTTCAAAAAGTGACTCATCCCCTTCTTGCACCAAGGTCCTCATTTGTAATATATTAGTGACTCATATAGAGTTTGGAAAACAATATTATATTGTAACGGAATATTATGATTATTCCGCTCCACTAAATTCAGTTCAATTACGAATGATTTTCGATGTTTGGGGTTTGAGTCGCCAGTGACATCTATTTGCGAATGGGTTTATTTTGCGCAAGTAATTATTTAGAAGCACAAGTACGCTGTTTTATACCTACAATTTGTGGATTTATTTCACTGTAGATTACTATATTTAATAGTGACATCTACTCGCGAATGGGTTTATCTCGTGAGGTTGGTAATTTGGGAGCGCAGTACGCTATTTTATACCTACAATTTATGAATTTAATTTGCTATAGATTACTATATTTAGTATATATTGGGTATTTCTTTGGCTTGATGCTATGTGACCTATAGTGGTAGTCACATGATATAAATTATCCAATTAAAACATCGGAAAACATAATTTCTCGAACGTCTTAAAATTTTGAAAGCGAGGTCGTTTATCTTTGGGAAGACGCTTGACGGGTAAGTGCTAATTTTTAATCTTGAAATATTTTATTCATCTTGAAGTGTATTTAACTGATTCATTTTTAAATACATAATTAATATTTGTTCATGATTCGTTTAGTCTTATTCGACTTAAACAAGAAAATAACATTCTTAGATTACATTTTTATTTAGCTCACATCTTCAATAATCCTAATTATTGTCGTGACCGTTGGGTAAGGTTACCGATTTATTGGTGAATAATAATTGCGTCTCTCATTAGTCAAAATCATGTAATTTGAAAGAGGCTTAGTTCAGAACGGAAAACGTAATTATTTCATCGTTTAGCGGTCACGCACATTATTTTACGTATTTCCATTCAAATTGAACAGTATTATTTGGGGAATTCTCGGAGTAGATTCTATATATTCCTGCAAAGGTAGTAAATTGAATTTTCAGTAGAATTTCTTCAAATTTTCCCTCATAGTATTGCTGGTTTTAAGATTTTTTCTTTTCATGCTCATTTAATTAAATATTCAGTTTATTTGTTGTTCAGTTTATGAAGCATATAATTATTAGCACTCACCCTGTCTCGTCTCAACACTGATGTACCGACATTAATTTGCATTTATGAGAGGTTAATCTCACATGTGTAAATTTATCTGGTTTTTTATCTTTTATCTAAATTTCTATCTCGATGCCAGATAGATCTTATCGTTATCTTTAATTAATTAAGGCGTAATTACGCTCAATCATCGTTTATGTGCCAAGGGCCGAAATAAAAAGTAATAGAAATTTCTTATTTTGAGTTAGAAGACTCGTTATTAGAGGTTGTACCTCTATTTTTCTATTTATCATTAAATTCAAGTTATCTTTTATTTATATTTACCGAGAGTCACTGAATTGGAACATAATTCCATAATTTTTTTTTAATTTTAAATTTCAGTCATTATTTTTTTTGAATTTCATATTTTAAAGTAAAAAAAAGATATCTTGATAACAGTAGTTATTTATAGCTTTTCCTCAACTTAAGATTGTAATTCAAGTTTCTTATTATATCTGCTTTAACCAGTAAATTTTCAATTTGTTGATTGCTTCCTCATGTGACACAGAATAGTTGGACAAGCTAAGTATTAGCCAATCAGAAGATAAAACTGTTGCAAAGACCACTGATATCGCCTCATTCATTAATTTTTTTTTATCTTTCACATTAATTTTAATTCTCATCACTAAGTAAATTTATTCATAAACTTTATTTCAAATAATTTCATCAATTATATTTGTAAAATAATTATATTGACAATCTTCATTTCACAAGATATCATCACCCATATTTGTAATTTAATTGTAAAATTAATATATTGTTGTTTGAATTCCTTTGTTTAATTTATCGCAAGATTCAGATCTGTGAGACACGAATTATAAGGGCTTATTTCTGATATTCTTATCTATATAGTTATTTATATTTAAGTATTCATATTCAGTTCGCATTGTCTCTAGGAACTCTGGCGCCCAAACAAATTTCAGCTAATAAAAGAGACAACCCACCCCCTAAGGAAAATAAAAACGAGTCTCATACATTTAATCTACTAATTATCATTGCAAATTGACGCACACCTGATCAATTTCATCACAATATGACCCTTGACCAAATTAGTTATTCAGAGTCTAAGGGAAAACATATATCCAACTTGTTAAAAAAAAAAGTTTATGCCAATCAACAAAAGGGGAAAACCAAATAATCCTGGAAATTATAGGCCGATTTCTTAAGATGTGTAGTCTAAAATCTTCGAATCAATTATTAAAGAATTACTATGTATATAACTTCTTTAAGAATATTGAATCAATTATTAAAGAATTACTATGTATATAACTTCTTTAAGAATATTGAAATATTTCTCAGTCAATAAGGTTTTATGATAGAGAACTCCACTACTCTAGCACTGTTGAACTTCCTGGAGTACGCGGTCAGGACAGCTACATGAACGCTGTTTTGCGACCTATCCTATGGATAAAAGCACATTCACGGTAACCAAATGAAAAAAGGTACTTATTCCATATCATTATATTTAAAATATTGCCATTTGAAAATTTTCGTTTTACAGGCTTTTATAGGTTGTGAATCCATTCAGCCTATTGTATGGTTCGCATATTTTAATTTGATATTTGTACCAGCTATATTGATGTCAACTTATTATGATCTAACTAAAATGTTGCTCCAGATTATACCGGAGGCTAGACGTCCTTAAGAAAGATAGAAAAACTACAGTGGGAAAATTCAAACTGAGAGAATTCTATTGACTAGTAAAATCGTAAGTGTATAAAATATGTGGTAAGTGCATAAAATATATGAATATAGAATTACATCACATATATACAAAATCGCTGCTATCGCGGGGTTTCCTTTGTAAGATACATCTTAAAGTACGTTGCGCTCGCAAAGTTACAAAGTTAATTACTAGATTCATGAGCACAGTTTTACATGTATCAGAGTGACAAGAGGCTCAATCGCTTTCCTCTTCATCGCTAAAATAAGTACTTTTCTTAATTTTCTTTTTTGGTATATCTTTTCCTGCATCATCATAAGAGCCAGTAACCACTTTAAATCTGTATTCTTCTAGATCATGTTTTTCTTGCTAAAAAATAGATGCAACAACAATCGTGTTAAAAATTAGACAACTCTACCGAAAATACAAACTAACTAATTTTCACTTACTTCAGATTTAATTGCAGCACTTAAGGTCTCCTCATCAGGTTCAACTTTGATGTATTCATCGCCGGAGCTGTCGAAATATTCTTTTTCCTCCTAAAAAAGAGATGCAATGACATTCATAGATGCTTTTAATTGATTTTAAAAGCTTAAGCTGCCTTTTTCCAGTCATTTTAGCAATTAGATTTAAGGTTATCAGCACACAGAAAACAGTATGGCTAGATAAATAACAACAGGAGCTCTAGACCAATGTGTAATTCTTTAGGGATTCTTGAAGTTATAATCACTTTATGTGAAAGACCTATACGCGCTGCCGAAGATTGCTCCAATAGAATTTGATCTAAGCCAAGTAGCTTCTAGCAATGCAACTTCAGAAAGTGTCTTTATTAGAACATTAATGCTGTCTTCTAAATAAGCAGCGCGAATTTAAAAATGCTGTACTTTCACTAGTAAAACCGACCGAGCAGCGCCTCCTTGTGATCCACGTCTTTGCCTAAGAATGACTCATATATTGCTTAGCTAGTATTTTCTGGAGTCTGGAGACCTGACGTCTTGAATTGTAGAGTTTCTACTTCAGTACAATGGCAACGGCGAAATTTATTATCAAAACATTTAGGATATTTATCAGTCGACTCTTTCTTTGGTCTAAAACGATCAATGGATTGGAATAGAACATCACAGAAAGGATGTAACATTTCGTCTCTGTCGTCAGTGTGTGTGTTTTCAAGGACATTAATGGCAGGTAGTCAGAAATGTTACCAAACTATTCGGATAATATCAAATCTACAGTTCTTTCAAGAAAATTTTAATTTGAGTTTTTACAAATGGAACCAATAATCCGTATTTCCCATACCCAGTTAATGGTAGGTTCCTCAAATATTAAGAATTTATGTTTTCCAAACTTGTTACAAAGGGAATCGCCTATATTGGCGAATGATTGATGTAACATTCGGAGGTTGAATTGGAAGGAAAATATACATCCCAAAACAAATTTGCTACTCGGAATTATCCAACCAAATCTAGATGTCTTTGTACGCGATGAAAATCAAGCTAGAAATAGAAGAAGCCCTAAGTTGCAGTATCGCACAACAACTGAACAGCCCAGCATGGAGTAGTTTCTAGTGATGGGAACTTGTCACTTCTTGATTAAAATGCGTCGTTCGACGACGGTTTTTTGTAAACCGGAATAACCACAATTTTAGAATAAATCTATTGCTATGTTTACAACTTGGCGCGTGTGGACAAACTAATTACATATTTACATGGTGAATTAAAAAGTCTAAATTTAATATTACAAACAAAGACAAGGGGTTGTTTAATATTGTCTTTTAGAAATGTGAGCAATACCTCGGTGAGTTGTTCATTTGTTCTCTTCTTCCGAACCCGCACTTTCTTAGGGGGTGGTTCTCGTTCTCCCAATAAATTTTTAGAACATTTGTAACTCATATGTCCAATTTCTCCACATTCATAACATCTAGATTTATCAGGATATTCCTAAAATGGCAATCAAATAAGTTTCAAAACTATCACAATTTGTGAATAATCACTGTTACTTTGGATTTATTCTGCCTATTAAAACTAACTAACTAAAGTATTTTTTAAAATTTAAGATCTTAAGCAAGGCTTTAGCAATAATTTAATTCCTCACAGAAACTAAGAATTACTTGCAGAGCCCAATAAAGAATAATCATTACTTATATTCGATTGATACCACTGTCTTATGGTCAAAACAAACAAGAGACATGATCAGATTCATTTATTTATTTATTAATCTTTCAAGGTAACTAACATTTTATGTAATATTTAATAAACAAAAAAGCTCTTAAATATTCAGTGATATAGCTTTGCAGGTAATCATAGTCTCACTCAATATTTCATTAAAACTAAAACTAAATTAAAAATAACCGAATCACAGCGCCAGTAGCCTATTTAAAGAGGTTAATTGTTTGACAGATGAACAGAGAAATATAGATTAGCAACTCTAAGCAACCTTGTGATTGGTGAGGGCACGTGAAACACTTCTATGTTTCTACCCCTGCGATCAGGTACACTCAAATAAGGTAGACCCAGTAATTCCTGGCAGTCAATATGCTCACTTAAAATTTTAGAAATAAATGATAGGTCCCCAATAAGTCTTCTATCCTCCAAAGTACCAAGGCTCAGACGTCGTCTGACAGTCGAATTGACATCTTCGTCGCCCAACAATCTCCATCTGTAGGCAACTGTTCTCAAGAACTTCCTCTGTACACTCTCGATTTTCTTTTAATAGACCATAATGGGAGCTCCACACAACCAAGCAATACTCCATCCAGATTTGATATCACCAAACCAATGTATAGTATTTTCAATGTGAAAATAGCAAAGTTTTTAGATGAACAAGTAATAAAGCCCAACATTTTAAGTGACTTTGATACAATAATTTTTATATCAGCAGAAACTTGTAGTTTGCCATCAAACTGCACACCCAAAATCTTGGGTGTGCAATCTTAAGAGAGCTGTTGTTTATTTTGTATACAAAATTGTAGGGTTCCAAAAGGCGTGAGAATGAGATCTAGTAACACTTGTTGACTCTTCACTGCATTTTATTGAGCTGACAACAATTAGAAATATTATCAATATCCTGCTGTAGAAGTAATACGTCCTCTAAACAATTAATTCATTGAAAAATCTGGCTGGTTAAGGCACCAAAAATCTGGCTAACCCGAAGGAACCTCAATCTCCATTTAAACGCTGACAGCTTGCACGCTGATTCCCCTGGTTCTTAGCTTGATGATGAGAAGGGCAAATTAACTTTGAAGCTCTAGAATAAATTGCAAAAATGTTTTATCTTATTTTTGATATCATATATTCACAATAGGGTAATAAAATGTACCTCATTTATATAATTTTATCCGAAGAATTCATATAGATAAACGACTAATGCCTTTTAGGTTCATTTTGCTAGGGACACACTATGTAAATATTGTGTACAAAAAATATACTTACTTTTCGCCTGATAAATTCTGTGCTTCTTCCATTATCCTTTGCTATACTGGCTTTCAAAGTTCTGCCAAACATCTGAAATAAATGCATTAAATACAATATAGCCGTCCATGAAAAAGATTCGTTACTATCAGCAAAGCAAACAACATTGACTGTCACCTACTGCCCAATCCATTATGTGGACAACTCTCAGTACCTTATATGTGAACACACGACATTAAGGTGTTAACTAAATTATTTTGAGAAATATTAAGAGAGAACTTGTTAAGGCACCATTTTTTGTATTAAAGCTTGAGAGCTGACTTGGGACTTCAGCCTTACTTGTGCATGCAACTTATTATTTATAGGTTCATTCGAGGGTGTATTATAATTACAGGAGACATAGAAAACACAGAGCGGAAGTTTTAAATCTTGTGTGCCATGGGGTGGGTACTTCCGACGAGATTATAAAATATGCACTAATCGACTTACCTCTTTTAAATTTGTTTCCTTCACACATGCTCTAGCTTCTTCAAGTTTCAGGAATAAAATAAATGCTACACCTTTACTTTTCCGGGTATGCTTATCTTTTACTACTGTCACTCTAAAACAACATAACCAACAAAGAATTAAGTTCAGTTCAAAGTTTCATAAGCATAATGTTCTTTGCTCTTGATGCTATTATCACGGCACATGATGTGCCATGCTATTATATCTGATATACCTTTCAATCATTGGAAGTCACATTTTTACTTAAAAAAAGTGTAGCACTTTCTAACTGAGAGGTATGTAAAAATCTATGAGTATAATAATAGGAATATTAACAATAATTATGGGAAACTAAGTGCTAAAGGTACTTATTAACTACCTACCCATAATAGGAAAATCAGAATAAGGTAACCCTAGAGGAATACAAAGTATAGGGACAAAGATGCTTACTTTACCTTGTTAAAATATATTAATTATGAGAGTGCTTATGAATATTACAAATTGTGAAGCAGTTAGTTTTAGCTTATACACTAAAAATTATTAATAATTTTAAACATTTCGGTCCTTAGTAAAGTTAAGAAGCATTTCAGCCAAGCAAGCGATACCAATGATTCCTTATTCTGATAAATATAAGATTATGCTACCTGCTTTCATTTGAAACTAGAATACTACGCACAAAACATACATCAAAATCATCTAGATGCATAAAAAAATGTAAAGCAGTTGTGGTGATTAATTGAGTAGGAACATTCCTATATGGAGAATTAATAATTGCTTTAATGTCAGTATAACTGCACCAATTTTTGCTTCACAAATAAGGATAATTGAACCAGGAGGATATAAGAAAGAGCCAGCTTAGGAAGCCGTGTGCCATCACTAGGAAGCCTAGGTTTCCAGGCTGAATTGGTTTGAGAGTGGGCGCAAAATAGGCTAAAACTGGTGGTCTACGTACAAGGGATATCCCATCCCTGCTTTTAAAATTCATTAATTCATTCAAGAATTTTAGCTCCAGGTTAACTAAAATTAATTGTATTGCATTCATTGTCAAAATCGGAGCGCAATAGCCATGAAATAATATAATATTCAATAACCAATAGATTTGTATGTAAATCTAAATATATTAACACAAGAAAACCCCAAAAGATACAACTTACTTCACTATTTTTCCATATTTCTCAAATATTTTATGCAAATCGTTGTGCTTTAGATCAAAAGGCAAATTCGAAACATAGACAGTGCTTTTACTAGGGACTAAACCACCACTCATTTTAATTATTTAAAACAAATTGATGGAATATTTGTATGTTAAAGCAAAATCATGAACTAGTCAAGAGACAAGTTTGTTTTTATTTACATTTTTTCTACTGGTGTCAACGTGGTGTCAACTGTCAACCATTGCATCTACACATGTATCGATATCGATATATTTTCTTCTCCTAAAGGGTTCTTGGCCTCGGCTACTCGGAGGGCAATTTCTCCCTGGATATATTTTAATTGATGGTCTCGCCGATATTATTTGACATGGCGCATTTTTCGATATATAAAAACCCTTAGGTGCTACATAAAAGCTTCATTATTTGTAGTGAGTAGTAGAAGACTTACAAATTATTTAAAACATGTTTTTCTATTTTCCTATTGAAATCAGCGATATAAATCTACCCTCCGATTCCTCCTCATTCCACTGGTTATAAGTTGTCAAACTGTAGCGAATAATCCAGTAACGTTTAATTGTAAATCCTTGCAACATTTTTCTGTGATTAAAATTTTAAGGTTTTGCTTGAAAAATGATCGCTGTCATTGGATCTGCCAGTAATACAAAATATTAAACCAATTTACTTCAAATGAAAAAAAAATTGAGCGAGTCTGCTAGCACTCCAGACACTGATGGGTAAACATATCCTATATCGACATCATCGACATGAAAATCTAATACCACCTTAGGCCGCGTGACGCCTGGATAAAGGCAACCACATATTTGGAACTGGGTTTCCTATATTCTGGCGTTATAAAGAAGACATTTTACAAGGAAGCGCTGAAGTAGACTGCGCATGGTTATGATGTCACATCCGCTTGCACATTTCCGTCCCATTTGTCGAGATTTAACTTTCATACCGTCGCGTAAGATGTTTACACATAAAATCCATATGTGATGCCGTACTTACTTACTTACTTACTTCCTTAACTCTTTATTAGATCCTCAAAATTACGATAAATACCACTAAGGATATGGATCGTGTCATAAAATCTAAACATAGACCATAGATATATGAAATTTAACATCTTACTTACTTACTATAAAAAATTAAAAATAAAAATAAATAAAAACGGGAATTAAAAATAATATATACTTATTTCATTAATTCCATTCTATTCACCTCTCGATCTTCATAGAATTCATTTAAAATATAATAAGCCTTTTGTCTAAAGAATACCTTCAGCCTGGACAATATCTTAGTTGGTGCCTCTTCTCGCAGATTTGTAAAAGCAGATTCCGGATTTTTATTATATTAAAAGTAATCTTTCTTTGTATGTATGTGTAATTCGGTTTCTCAGTTCTCAATTGCCCTTAAATCGAGTATCATGCTGATGTTTTGCCTGCATGTCATTAAAGAAGCGATTAAAAAAAAAATAACACATTCAAAGATGTACAGACTGTAAAAAGTTAAAATTTTATTCTTTACAAAGACCCCCCTGCGGTGATCTCTATGGCCCATATTAAAGATTATTCTAAGACATTTTTTTTGTAGTACAAATATACCTATGTTTATATTTGAAATTATTAGGGACGTGGCCAACCAAGAACGTTAAATCTATTTAACGTTCTTGGGACACGTGATTCACAAAATCCCTTATTTTGTGGACGTGCTCGATCTTCGGATCGGTAACAAACTTCCCTTTTTTATGGCAGTGACACACACACTAAATGGAGATCCTATCATCCTATGGCGCTCGACGAGCGGTGTGTGCGCGAAGATGTTGGTTGACACGGTTCTTGAATAGTTGTAGGTTGTAATTAGGGAGAAACAGATGTCCTGGGAGCGAGTTCCGCAGTGCGCCGACAAAGGAGTTCTCGTAAAACGATGTTCTAGGTGTTTCGAGTTGTACGACGAACTGGTGCGCTCTTGCCGTCTTTCGTGACTGTCTGATAGGCGTTGCCAGGGGCGGGATGAGGCGGGCCAAATTCTGGGAACATATGCCGTGAATGTATCTGTAAAACAGGGACATCTCGACCACATGTCTGCGATGTTCCAGACTCAGGGTTAACTCCGGGTCGCCGCGCCGCCGACGAGACGCACAGCTCTCTTCTGAATGAAATCCAGCAGCTTTAGGATGCTTTAATGCGACACCGCAGATGTGTGAGCAATATTCTAAGCATGGTCTTATTTGCGCTTTATAGAGCAACTGCTGCGGTGTATACAGTTTCTTCTTGCAAAATATCGCACCAAGCTTCTGGGAGGCTGATTTGGCGATGTTAGCAACGTGGTCATGCCATGACATATTGCTGTTGACCGAGACACCCAGTAGTCCGATTGACCGCAAGGATGAAGGAATGGTCGATCCTGCCATAATGATGTCAGGGCCCGCCGTATTGGCCCTTGTAATGGATCAAGGGTCACCACCTGATTTATGTTAAGAATTGCTTCCTAAAATCACAGTTTATACCGTACGATACCTATAAACTGTGATAATCCTTGCTCTAAAAAGAACCTCATTGGTCAGGGCGGTTCTAATTCCCAGTTCAGCGAATTAAGATAAAGGAACAACTTCTGACCATATAAGGATCGAACATTTAGAACACCTGTGTTACCTAAAATTTCAGGCTCGGCATCGAAAAATACCGAAAGCTTCGGAGAGATGGCAAATGACGTAACAACGCACGTGAACCGACGCGCAAGTGTTCAAATTCCAGGATTTTCTGGGGGACAAAATGCGTAAAAATCCTGCTATAAAAGCATGACCTTATCGAAGAAAAATCAGTCTTTTTCTCAAATTCAGTTCAATAGGTCCTTATGGCCAAAACTAAAATTTTCTAAGAAATATCAGTTGTAGCGGGTCGCTATGCCAAAATTTAATTAAAAAGTTTAAAAAATATAATATCTTAATTTTCTACTCGATAATATGGTCTTAGTTGTGACCAAACCGAAGGAGTGCGTTTCAGTTTAAAGGCTCGTGGAAATAACTAAGTAAATAAGTAAATTCATGTCGTCGCGTCGGTTCAAAAAGTAAGTAAACGTAGTTGAAAATTCGTCAGCCGTCGAGGAAAAGTGGTCGAACAGAAGCAATGAAGGTTTCGATGGCAGGTTCTGAGTTAACATTAAGCGATACACAGTAAGTTTAGTATTAAGTCATAATGTGGAGATTACTTGCATATTTTAAACATATAACGTTGCCTGTTGGCAAGAAATTCATGGGTATTTCCAAATTAGGGTGGCAACACACTGGTACTGCGAACCCGGTTATAGATAATGAACAGGAGGTGAAGAAAAGGCCGAATTCAAAGTAAGTAAAAGGAATAGGGAAAATCGGCGTTCATTACACCCTCTTGGTAAACGTGACTGCTTGGGTCATTGCTGCATTGAACTGGGCCAAATTTATGTCGCCCCAAGTTTGAACCTACTCCAGGTCTTGATTAATTGCTGTAATCTGCTCCTGTCTGCGGTGATAAAGTCTCAGTCGCTGGTAAAGGTTTCTCTGATCTAAATTGCCGCAGGTCATTAATATAGATGAGGAACAGAGTTGGTGAAAGTATTGCGCCCTGAGGCACGCCCGCGTTAATGGTGAATGTGTCTGAAATGTGTCCATCAACTGCAACGTGCAGTAATTGGTTTTTAAGGAAACTGGCAAGCCAGCTGCAGAGAGGCTGGCAGTCCGAAGGACGACAGTTTGTTGAGCAATCCGTCATGCCAAACTCTATCGAATGCCCTCGAAATATCCAACCCAATCGCTCGAGACTCCGTAGTTCTCAATTATTGCCCTACTCCATCTATGAGTGACATGGGCCAATATATCTCCTGTCGATCTTTCTTTGCGAAATCCGTATTGGTTATCACTGCGATTATTCTGTTGTTCTCGAGGTACTTGAGTAGTTGCTGATTGACTACCACTTGACTACACGTTCCATGACTTTGGAGATTATGCGAAGCAAAGCAATATTGGGCGATAATTTAAGGGCGTGGTTTTCTTGCATTTTTTGGGACAGGTTTCTAGTTCTTTAAGGATTTTACGAATATCACGGTGATGAAACTTGACTTCTGCCATGGCAGTGTTGATGTTCGATATGGAGGGGAGAGTCTTGCCTTGGGGGACGTCTAAGGTAGAGTGCGATGAAAACATTTTGGCGAGCTTGTTTGGTTTTTCCTTGGCTGTAGTCGCCGTGATGCCACGTTCGACTGTCAACTTTAATGATCGACCTGTATTGAGTCAAAAGTTGTAGCTAGTGTTGTAAAAAAGCTTTGGTAGGCCCTATCGCTCGGAGGGCGATAGAGACAGCATATAAACTTGGTTAATCCCTTGGCGGTGTACTTGAGCCACATGACGTCAAGGTGTTTTCACTACAGCAAATAACATATATTTTTGCGGCAGATTAATTTGAAATAACTTTGGCGGGAATATCGCGAAACATTGGAACGTAATGGAACTATTTCCTGACCAAGAATGATAAAGTTTATTATTCTTGTTCCCGTTCCCTGATCACCTAATAGTCCCATATGTCCCATCCTTACAATTTTGGATATTTTTTTTATGGCGGGCATATGTCTAGATGAATTAAAATTTAAAATAAGAATTGAGGTAATAGACTTATAATGAAAATAACGACATAATATCGATGAGTTTGGAAAGGTAAAGCTGAGGTTTCAGGACTTGCTTTGAAAATAGTGGAGGATGCATAGAAAATTTAAATTATCTACATTTTCTTACTTAAATAAAAACGTTCTATTATTTCTGTATATTATTCCATAAAAAATTAAATGTAATTTGTAATCTACAGTATATTCAATGCTTATTCATAATAAATAGAAAGTATTAGTTGTTTTTTTAATATAATATAATTTATATTCTGTTTGCCTTTTTTTGAGTGATTGATCATTCAAAAGTCACTTCTTTCTTAAATCAAGTCAAATGAACAAAGATGTTAATTGATGGGCCGGATCTTAAATTAATAGCAGAGCAGAGACAAACTACAATTTTTAGTAGTATGTTATGTTGTGTTCAAAGCATTATAATATTTCTGCCATATGCAATTTTCTGAAAAACTGTTGAAATAAAGACAAACAAACTATATATATTCTAAACGGGAAACATGCGGGCTGTTTAAAAATGTGATTTCACTTAAAAAACATAGCTTTCAACACAGCAGCTTTATCAAAAGTAAAATCGCTTTTTTTAAAGCATGTTCGAATTCTGCAGAAAAAAATACACGAAGTAGCTATTTTGATTTTTTAAATGATAATTTAAATACAAAAAGGGAGGATGTTCACTTTATGCCGGCTAACCTTGTGCATATATCATATTTTCGAGCAAAAATACGAGAAGAGTTATTAGTTAATTTAAAATTGATGTATAATTGAAAATACTGTATCGACAGATAAAAATAACATATTTTGTGCAATTGCAGAACGTATTATATTTAGATTACTTTTTACAAAATGTTACACAACCACTGCTAAAATTTGATGACGTCGTCTTCTAATAAAAAGGTACAGTTTCACACAATATACATGAGCTTTAAATATAAGCATTTTTTATGGCGTAGTTTCACTGATAAAACAATTTATAAAAAATACAATTAAGACAATAAAAAGACACTTTTCTGTTTATATGTAAAAAATCGCAGCGACCAAAAAACCATACCTACATAATAAAAATTAATAAGAACAAATTATTAAAACTAATTAATAATATGGGAGAGAGACAAACTAAAATTAATGAAAATTGAAGATCAAAAACAAGTCTTTAGCATATAATAATTATTTACACAGATTGCAAATACAGTTCTCGTAACTAGAAAAATAAAAATTGAAATTTCCAAATATTCAATAAGAAATGTTCACAAATTGGTAAAATATTCTACGAATTGGTCCCGAGATAAGCCAGAATGTATACACCCAAATAATATATACTATATATAGTGCTCGCTAATTGAAACGAAAAATCTATTTTTTGCAACCATTTTAAAACTACATAACTTCCGGAATTTTTATAAAGCAAAGCTCTGCAAAGAGATACAATTTTCATCAAAAACCAATTTCTTCCCAGTTTTTCTTTTAGAAATGTCTCCTTGAAGTTAACAATTTAAAGCTCTAATATGCCAAATTATGCTGTACATTTTTTTTATACCTGCTTTATTAACGTAAACTTGCATTTAAAGAAGTTGCAATTTTACAAAAATTCATTTAAGCATTAAAACTTTATGTTCGATACATTCCGATGGACTTCAAAATAGTGCATCTAGAAATTTCGGAAAAAAAATCAATCAATAATGCTGAAGCCGCAAAATTGAACACAAATTTACGATTGAAATTTAAATTCGGCGGACGAACTTTATAAAAGGATTCAAGACAGTAAATTTCTTCATTCAAACAATGATCTGTTTAAAGTTTACTTATTCTCTGAACACAATTTTTAAATGCCAAGCCTACATAAATACAGTACATGTTTGTTTAAAATGTTACTTCATCTAGACTCACGACTAATGCGAATCATAAAAATGGTAATCCTTATTGGACCATATTATCCACCTTCTTGTATCACCAGAATTATAGATGTGTGGATAGAGGTACAATTTTTACTCTTTTAACAAGTTTTAAAAGCAGAGCGGAAATCCTTTACAGCTGCGTGACAGCCCTCTTTGAGACACTTCAGTTTAAAAGTACATTCACTATATACAGAACCAAGACTATACGCATTACATTCCTCTTTGCCCCCCTTTATATTTGCTTTAAAATAGTGACGTGTATACAAATGGCCTTGGCACTAAAGCTAGTTGCGCGTGAAAGAACATTATGACTGTGACAAATGCATATACACAAACACCTGGACATTTCACAATTTACTTTACTAGTTGTAACTGAATTTTCATTGCCTTCTTATAAACTATCTAAATTACTTCAATATTTTAGAATTCTGTATTATCACTATTTATCATAGAGTCCACACAGTCAGCAATATATGAAACGACTAATTCACAGTCTTCGAATTAAAATCTGTACCACTTTTGTGAACGTCAATACTAAAGTAAAAATCGACCTGTGTCCTGTGCAGCATTTTTTTTGAAATGTGGAATTCATATTATCTTTATATGTATTACTATTATTATTAATAATACGAGTATATTATCATACAGGATGCTACAAACTCGGGGGGAAAATATGAGAACCTT
Organism: Pissodes strobi; assembly: GCA_016904865.1. Lineage (NCBI taxonomy): Eukaryota > Metazoa > Arthropoda > Insecta > Coleoptera > Curculionidae > Pissodes > Pissodes strobi. Next base: position 31,836 of record MU184647.1, on the reverse strand, counting down.
GAAATCGTAGGAGATACGAAGTCAATTAAAAGTTGAGCAATTGGGATCTCAATATTATGCCGTTCACAAATTGCAAACATGCGGGATATTCGATAAAAAAAATCTAGTCTTATTATGAAACATACCGAATATGAAAAATACTTTCCAAGCAGCAGAAGATGGTGTGTGCCATTTACATTACGCACATTTCGCCCTTAAAATATCACCTTCAAATTAAATCTCTTAAATTCGGATCAATATGTGGAAACATGCCCAAAAATAAATACCGTTCCAACATTTCGTCTCTAAAAATCCTTTACGACAGGGGTGCCCCACCCTGCGACGCCCATGATTTTGGTCGTAGCAATATTACAAAAAATACTCAACAGGAATGGCTACATTTTACGTCATCTTGTAATAATGGAAATATACGCGACCTCAACCCATTCTCCTTAATATACTCACTAAACACCACCGCGTTCTATCTGGTTTCTAGCACGTTCTAACTGATTTGAGTTTGCACTACTTGTGTAAGGGGACAGTTGTTACGTATCTTCAAATATTTAAGACACCGCTCCTCTGGTTGGGTTAAATGGTCAGTATATTGGGTGTCAGAGGTGATGAAGATGGCCGAAGATTTCATTGCAATAAAACTGCGGGAAATGTCCGCAGTCTACAAAAGACGCTCTGGCAAATCCTACTTCCACGTCCTAGAAGGAATGTGCCGCGTAACCTCCGGACAATGCATGGCGTACAATGGATGTGCGTTATGCAGCTGACGGAAGAAGGTGAAAGGCGAGTCTCCGGCACCTAAAAACCGGAACTTCTCGGCCAAGGGAATGAACCCAACAGAAAATTCTGGTCCCCCAGGTCTTGGGGGTTGAGCGGAAGGTTAAATACCTGCCCTCGTAGAAAACGAGTTAGTTATGGAAACTGCACGTATGCCTCGGAATCAGACTGGTCAACTCAAAAGACGAAACTCGCAACGATATTGGACTATGAATATTAGAACATGGAACGTACAGAGCTGGTACAGAACGAGAGCTGCTGCCATACAACAACTAAAAAAAATAGAAATGGACATAGTGGCAGTAGAAGATATTAGATGGCATGACAGCGGAAACCTGAAAATAAGTAAATCTGTGGTATTTTTCAGTGGAAATCAGAATGGACGACATGAGCGTGGAACTGGTTTCGTCATAAAAGAGCAACTTGTAAACAGTGTTCTGCGTTTTGAACCCATAAGTGATAGGCTCTGCTACATACGACTAAAGGCACATTGGCATAACATATCCTCAGTATATGCTCCTACAGAAGACAAGGACGAAGTCACTAAGGACTCCTTCTATGACTTACTTGAAATAACAATAGAAAGCCTGCCCAAACAGGATATGATATTACTATGCGGGGATTTCAACGCAAAAATAGGCAAAGAACCAACTTTAAGGCCGACAATAGGTCAACATAGCATATATATCATAGCCTGATAAAATCCACAATGTTCCCTCATAAAGACATCCACAAACAAACCTGGGTATCCAGCGACCATGTGACCCGTAATCAGATTGACCATGTCGTGGTGGACGCCAGGCATGGGAGCAATGTCCTAGATGTAAGAAGCCTTAGACGAGTAGACGGAGATACAGATCATTTCCTGGTAAAAGTCAAACTCCAAATCAGAAAAACCAAAAAACTAACCAAACCGCACAATGGAACATAGAGAAACTACAGAATTCAGCAGAACAACAAAAATACGAACAAGAACTGGAACAGAAACACATTGAGAATGAAAATCGTACAATGGATGTTGAATGTTTCTGGAACTATATTGAACAAACAATAAAAAAGACAGCAGAAAAAGCCATCGGGAAAATCAAAAATAAAACGACTAAATCATGGCTTAATGAAGTGTCAACAAAAACTGCAAGAAAGAGAAACTTTTAGGAAAGCCCTGATTCAGCACGATACACCTGAAAATCGAGAAAAATATGCAAACTCTCGCAAAGAAACCAGGAAGTTCATAAAAATAAAAAATACGAGATGATCGAAAGGAACAGGTCTAAACCAGCTTATAGGGAATTATATAAGGCAATAAAAAAAACGAAAAACGAGGATATCAGCCCAGGTCGATCCCGATGTCGAAAAGCGATAATGGAGACTTAATAATTAACGAACACGAACAGTTGGAAACATGGAAAAACTACTTTGAAAAGCTGCTAAATATAGAACCCGACGAAAGCACACTGAAAATACATACCACACAGCAGATCTCCTTGTTGCAGAACCATCTATAGAAGAAATTCGAAAGACAGTGAAGAAATTAAAAAACTTAAAGGCTCCTGGATCGGATAACATACCATCAGAACTATTAAAGTACGGAGGTGAATCATTACACCAACTAATTATTTTGATAAGAAAAGAGGAGACAATACCAACAAAATGACAACAAAGCATCATAATACCAATCCACAAAAAGGTGACAAGACAAAGTGCTCAAACTACAGGGGAATCTCACTCATCAATACGGCCTACAAAGTCCTAGCCAATATTGTTCTGGATAGACTAACTCCATACTCAGAGAACGTCCTAGGGGAATATCAGGCGGGTTTCAGGAAATTTAGATCCACTATTGACCAACTTTTTGCACTCAGGCAACTACTAGAGAAAGGATGGTAGTTCAACCGCACTACCCATAATCTATTCATATCGGCAAGCATACGACTGCATTGAAAGATCCCAAGTGTGGAATGCAATGGCCGAATTTGCAATCCCAAGAAAACTCATCCAGATGGATGACGAAAGCATGTATGGAAGACGGAAAACCTAGAGTGCGAATAAATAACAGGCTCTCAGATAGTTTTAAGATACGAAGCGGATTAATGTCCAGTTTCTTAAAGTATGGATATCTTTATTCTTCAAATATTTCCTATGACAACGATTGTTAATACAATTGTAACCATAGTAATTATAGGCTTCGTAACTTTATACGTTATATATCTGGTACTTCAGAAACCAGGCATAAAACAGGGAGATGCCTTGTCACCTGGACCTTTAATATCGCCCTAGAAAAAGCTACGAGGTCGGCAGAAATTCAAACAGAACTGCTGACTGCCCGAGGCCCGAAATTATTGTTAGCATATGCAGATAACATTGGCATCATTGGAGACTCCACACCAACACAGTAAAAGTTATCTTTAATCGCATTGAAAAGGTTACAAGAGAAGTAGGACTCAAGATTAACGAGGAAAAGACCAAATATATATGCATAAACAGACCGGGGCGCAGAGATAGAATAGGGCAGAATGTAACAATAGACACTTATAATTTTGAATGAGTGGAGCGTTTCAAATATCTAGAAACTACAATTACAGCCGATAACGATGTCACAGAGGAAATAAAAGGCAGAATACAAGCCGCAAATCGATGTCTGTTCTTTCTAAACAACTTTCAAATCCAAAAGCATCTCAAGAACCTCAAAGGTGAAAGCCTATAAAAGCATTATAAGGCCAATAATCACTTATGGATGTGAGACATGGACAATGACTAAGGCTAATGAAGAAAAACTTAGGCGTTTCGAAGAAAAATTCTAAGAGAAATTTTTGGTCCTCACCACGACCCTAACAGCAACCAGTATCGCACCAGGACAAACGCCGAGATTATGGCGACGGTGATATTGTCAAAGAAATTAAGTCCCAGCGCCTAAGATGATACGGGCATGTCCATAGACTATGAGATGACCTGGGAGACTATGCCAGAGATGGAAAGACAACATCAAAGCAGATCTCACAAAAATGAATATCCCTCTGGACACGGATCTGTTGGAGGACCGGGACGCCTGGAGGAGTATAGTGCAGTCAGCCAAGACCCACCCTGGGTTGTAGAGCTACCTTGTATGTATGTATGTACTCCTCTGGTAGCAAAACCAACATTAACTCAGGGCACGCCCAAAATCCACAAATAGTCTAAATAGTCTAGGTCCGTGAATGCAATCATTTTTGAAAACCGAAAACCGGTATCAATGTGATGCGTTGACAGGCAGCATATTTAGCCGAAGCACTGAGGACGCGTATGATTTCCCAATTTCGGGATGGCATATGTGAATGTAGGCGGAGCTTGCGTTGATGTTAAGTATATTTAGCAATGCTGCGCCCCGGTATCTAATATTTGAAAATACAAAACTAATTTTAAAAGTAAGTGTTGGTTAGTTTCAAGGAAAGTAAATGAAGTGGCAAATGAATTAAAACATCTAAAGGTTGATATTGCCATCCTGACGGAGACAAAGAAGAAGGGGAAAGGGTACGAAAGCTGGGGAGTATACGATCATTTCTACAGTGGTGTACCAAAGGAAGATAGAGCCAAACAGGGAGTGTCATTTGTCATATACAGGAGAGTGAGGAGGTTTATAACAACATGGGAACCAATAAATGAAAGACTTATAAAAATGGACCTAACAATACATGGATATAGAATAACCATAATAGGAGTGTACACGGTAAATGAAGACTACCTAATGGCTAATAAAGACGAATTCTTCGAACAATTAAATGAAGAAATAGGAAAAATTGGTATGTCTAGAGAAGTAATAGTTTTAGGAGACTTAATGGGAGAGTGTGAAGAAAGGATAGAGTTTTGGTGAGGACGTGGTAAATGACAATGGAAAGAGAGTAATACAAATATGCGAACAAAATCAGCTAAAAGTTCTAAATGGATGCTTCCAGCACAGAGACGTCCATAAATTCACATGGAGGCAAGAAACACGAAACCAAAAAACTATAATTGACTATATAATCACAAAACAAAAAAGTGAGCTAAAGGTCAATGATGTAATAGTTAAAAGATGTGCCTCATGTGGTAGTGACCATCACATACTTAAGGCACAAATAGTATTTCTTATTAGAACAGGATACCAACAAGAAAAGAAACAGGAAAATGACGAAAAAGAGAAAGTGACGGAAATAAGACACAACATTAATAGTTTGGAACAGGAAAGTACAAAAGATCTATACAAAGCCAGATTAAACAATAAACTACAAAGAACATCTTTCGATAGTATAGAGGAAGAGTATGAATACATAAAATCATGCATAAAAGCAGCAGCGAGAGAGGCATTAGGATGCCAGGAAAAACAAGGGAAACGTCAAAAACCATACTGGTGGGATGAGGAGATCGAATCTGAAATAGAGTACAAACGAAAACTATACCACACCATGTTAAGCTCCAAAAACCTAAATGATAAACTTACATATAAACAAGTACAAGTAAAGGTACGAAGAATTACATGTACAAAAAAGAACGAAAAATGGGAGAGAACATGCTCTAGACTCAACACATACCTAGGTGGAAGAAAAGCACAGAAAGTTGGGGAATACTAAAGAACATGAGACGGGAAAGACATAATTTCCCCAATAACAGAGCAATCATGGAATCAGTATTTCTTAAAAATACTGACAGAAAATAGAAATGAGTTCCAAATTACTGATAATACTAACACAAATATAACCACTCAAGGATCTCCAGTACGAATAACTGTACTAGAAGTTAACGCACTACAAAATGGAAGAGCGGTGGGACCAGGAAATATTCCTGGAGAACTTATTAAGTCTGGGACAGAAAAACTAACCCAGATGCTCACAAATATATTCCAAAGATGTATAAAAAGGTCAAAAGTCCCAAAGGAATGAAAGCTGTCATTTATATTAGTAATCCATAAGAAAGGGGATAAAAATAAATGCGACAAGTATAGAGGAATATCCGTAACAAATACCATAAGCAGGATATATGGAAGAATACTCAAAAACAAGATAGAAGATGAATACAGTGCAATGGAGGCAGAAGAGCAAGCCGGATTCAGAGCACGAAGATCCACCTATTTACGTTAACTCAAATCGTAGAAAAGAAAATCGCATATAACCAGGAAGTTCATTTGCTGTTTGTGGACTTTAAAAAGGCCTATGACAGCATTCCTCTAGTAAAATTATGGGATGCTTTACAACATACCAACATAAATGCTGAAATAATAAAAGCAATCAAATCAAATCAAAATGATGCAAGAACACAAATAAAAATAGGAAATAACTTAACAACCGGGTTCACAGTAACAAAGGGACTCAGACATGGGTGTTGTATATCGCCAACACTGTTCAAAGTCTATCTAGAAAACGCATTAATAAGATGGAAGAGAAAATGCGAAGCAATGGGCATACCTGTGGATGATACATCAACAATCTATACTTTGGCATTTGCGGATGATCAGGTGGTGATTGCACAAGACATTGAATATATGACACGCAAACTAATAATTGAATAGTATGATAGGTGGGGTAGAGGTTAACATACAGAAAACAGAATATCAAACACTGCAGCTCATACAAATATCTAGGCGTAAAAATATCGAAAGAAGGAAGTCTGGACGAAGCAATAGCCGAAAGAAATCTTCAAGGCAGGAAGGCTGTGCCCATGTTAAACGGCATACTATGGGATAAACACATTACAAAAGAAAACACACACAGAAGATTCCCGCCAGACCGACTCCCGAAGAAAGTACTACACTGGATACGGCAAGGAAGAAGGAGAGGAAGACCCCGGAAAAGGTGGAGAGAGGGTATAGACGGAGAGATCCGGACGAGAGGACTGGAGGAAGAGGCTTGGAGAAACCGAGGCGGTTGGAGATTAGGATCCGGAAGTCGGATAACGTTGTAACCCGATGCATACATACATACATACATACATACAAAACTAATTTTTACAAGCACGAACCTTGTACGTCAATTATGGCGATTTCAGCTAATTCAAATAGTTTAATTTCATGTGCTCTTTAGAAGCTTTTGGATATTGCGATTTTGAGACATAATAAACTTTGCCTTCAAAATCCATACATAACAATTTAGTAAAAGTACAATACTAATTTCGATTACATTAACGAAAACAAATGGTTTTTTTGATGCTCAATCAATAAATAACAGAATAAGGTATTGCTGATTAAATTATTTAAACCGACATTTTAGGTGTATGGCAAGCCGTCAGAGTAATAAGCCTAAAATTCCATGTTGATAATAAACAGAAAATACTCGAAGATGATATTTGGAAGACGAAACATCGGATTAAAAATATGGGTGTTCAAAATATTTGCAAGGCAATAATATTGCTCCGAACTCTGCCTCCATTTAACCTATCTCTTATTTCTTATGGATGCCCTAAAATCCGTAACACCATGTATAAGAACATAACATTATTAGGGCGTGATTTACTTATCGTAGATTCAACTTAATATTTCACCTATTATCCATTTCAGGATTGTTTTATTTTGCTCAAGTGAATGTGTTTGAAGAATTACATGTAGGTTTTAGGCAACAAAGGTCTCTTAGAATGTCTCTAAATGAATTTTTTAAGTCAATAAACTAACTGAGGGATTAAACCATGTACTGATCTTCCCAAAGAAAACGCAGGAACCACGTAACAGGGCATTGAAAAGCCAACATGCATGCTAATAGCGCTGCGTTAGTAATCTTTCCTTTAATTTCATCTTCATGCGGTGCTGAAAAGAAACATCTTCCTCATTTTTCCAGCTGTAGCTTTATGAGAGAGGCGCTCTACAAAAAACAGATCACAATGTTTGTACATAAATTAATGGGTATTAAGTATGTTAAGATTCAAATTCGAAGAAAAAACTGACACGTTGCTTACTGTACCTATAGCGAATGTGCCAGCTTTATTGTTAATTGACTTTAATGCAAAGTAGGCAATTCTGGTTTCTAGTTTTACTGACTACTTATTGCTCTTAAGAAATACGACTATAGTGAATATATTTCATTCTGTCCATAAGTAGCTAAATTCAATCACAACCGGAACGGTAATATAAAATAACAGTTTTTAATTAAATAACTTTGGATACAAAAATTCAAAAAATGTATTTAATATAATTAAATTCGGGCATAACAATCAACCAATATATGCAATTCTAGAAAATGTATCCACTGTAGGCGTTTCTCAAAATTCTCTTTAAAATGAAGTTTAAAATGGCACGTTTCCGAAAATTAAACATTTCAGACCATTGCGATATTATAGTTCGCAAAAAGCGTTAAAAATACACACATAGTGTGGCTATACATTATACAATGACAAATACATCACATGCGTCAGCCATAAAACGTGCTAAATCCAGCGAACGATATCAGTTTCTCACACAAAAAAATGGGAAATGGCATGGAAAATTAAAATGAAATATGTTCGCTGGATTTAGTAGTCTAGTGTCTTGATTCGGGATAGGCCATACAAGACCCATCCCATTTAAAGGCACCGGCAAAATATAGAAATAATGGCATTTAACAATACATATACGGCATGTGTCACAACGAAATATTTGAGAAAAGAGGTTCGTATCGAAACATTTGAAAGTTGATAGGCTTATATGGTTATGGTTGATTTCGTCTAAATTTTAATATTCCTAACACATCGACTACCATGCCAATTAATGCATTTAGATTATATGGCCCTTAAAAGTGAAGAGTTTCCAACTTTGACAAGCCAATACATATTTAAAGACCACTCAAATTAGATATTCATATGCAATGCAGTCCATTTCTTTGAGCGGGTCAGGGATTTGGATGGCAAATTGTCGACCCCACGCAGAATTTAAGCCTTCAGGTACACATTGCGCTAAATTTGTATTGGTAAATCCATGTCAAATTAAATAGAAATAACACATTTAATTTTAAATACAATATCGTTTTTTAATCGTTGTATATCAACACAGTATTGATAGTTCCAGATATTTTAAAAAATTCCTGTCATAAAATGATAATTAACCTTCAAGAGCAGTGCGACTGAGTCTCATGTGTCGGGCCACTGTTTTCAGCTGCTGGATGTGAACAGCAAACGCGAAATTACAACGGCAACAGAGACATAAAGACTAGTCATGGCAGTGATGACAACGTGATCAATACGGAAACTGCAATGATGAAGTTCTCAGAGTTTGTGTATAAAGAGCTCAAGTCAGATCACATGGTTACTGGATTTTTTTATGTGGCTGGGCCAATTCATACTATCAACTTCCAGTTTATCAGCAGCAAGCTGCAAACGTTAGAAGTATGAGGAAAGCAAGCACGCTCACTGATAATGTCATACTTAATAGAACGAAAGCTATATATACAAATCATCACAGCAATATACTATAAATAGAGGAGCGCGTATATTTTTCTTTTCATATGGCTTAAATCTACCTGTAATAGAGATAGTCTGCTGATGATTGGAAGGACCTGGTGGCAAAAATACGTATAGAAAGTGTGTGGCAGCATGCAAAGGGGGTGTTTCTCAAGTAAAATTATCTTAAGTCGAGAAAAACAGTCATAGTTTACTTTCACAAAAGCAATACGAAAGTTAACATAGATGGCTGGAAAATAGTAATTAAATTCCGCGGAATATGCTTAGACACAAAATTCTCATGTAATTCAAAAATGGACCATGTATGTGCGAAGCTAAATAAGGACTACTCTATTAAATTGCAGTAGTCAGTTATAAAACAATGACGAGCTATTTGTTGTTGCCTCTAAACCAGTCTTGTAACGTAATTTTAAATATTTTAATATACTGACAGTTCCAATTTCTTACAACATGTTAGTGACGTTCAGCCTGTAAATACAAAGCAGAAAATTGACCTAAAGGAATTATCGTTTAAATATAAAATAGCCCAAAAAAGTTCTACCTATTTAGACATTAGAATGCATAATCAGTTGCTGGGATACTTGAAAGTAGATATAAGTGTAGCTATGTTTAAGAAAAAGTTAAAACAATTTTTGACTAATTTGTGAACTTTAAGGGTTCTTGAAGACTGTACCTTACTTAGTTTCAGGGGTAGGTATAGGTTGTAGGTTAGAGTAATTACTGACTATACAAATGTGTGTTTGCCTTTTGGAAAATAATTTATTATTATTCTTATTATTATTATTATTATTATTATTATTATGCATTAATTTCTACGCACTTATTTATTTCCCAGAAGAGAATGAGGCTAATTTGAACTCCAACCTCAGAAAACCTTGCTACAGTTTAAATTGCTGGACAATTCAGGCGGACCAAGCGAATTTTTAGGTTAACTTTGGAGGCATATATTTTACGAACGAATAAAGATAGCGGTGGTGCGGTCTGGACAATTTAATTCTGAACACGCTTGTTTCATCAGATATTTTAAGTTTGAAACATCTTAGTGTCCACAAAGTGTATAAAAGAGGAATGTTATTTTTATATACAGAATTGTAGGTACAGGATGGCATATACGTAAATTGTAGATGCGATAGCACCGCGCCATAGGGTTAGTGTTTGTTTTTTGCGCCCACAGAGCGAACGAAGCGGCATGCATGAAGAGTTCAAATATTTGAAGACGAACGTACGTACGGCTAATATTTATATTACAGTCGCCTTATAGGTAGTGAAGTGTTTCAGGTTTCGACACAAAATATATATTTTTTTAGCCTCTGGTTTATAAAGAAGAAGCTAATTTCTCAAAATTTTGGTATACCGCTTCATGTGTGATATTGCAATTTTTTTTAAACCATAGAAATTTCATGTTAGTGATTAATTACAACACCCTAGATCTACCTCTTTTGCGTGAGTACATTTTAATTTTTTTCATCTTGTGGTGACCCATAATCGGTAGGTTCTCTCACGGGATGCTGATCTTTTTATTGTTAAGGCAGAGAGTCAACTTAATTGAAAATTTCTTCTTATTGTTTCGTCCTTATCTATTACATTAATTCCTTTCTGACATGATGAAAGGTGATACCCAGATGGCGCTAAGAACTAAAAATACAACTATGCTAGATGTAACACATCCGAATATAGTCAGGTAAAATAATTATTTTTTATTCTTATCTAACGGAACCAAAGAGTAAGTGAAAGAAGTAGTAAAATAGATCGGTCAATAAAACGTGGCAACGCTGCAGAAAACTTGTCTCTGATGATGGATCGGCCATTTTTTTGTATTTATTTTGAGTTTGAGTATATATTTATTTATGGTTTGGGTTGTGGTTTCTACTTTGTGACTTTATTGTGACAATTTATTATCCCCGTAGATATACAGCTTTTTAGTATGTGTAGTTAGGTAAATTTTCAATAACGATTTTTATAGATTGGCCGATTTGGGACTGAAAAACTAGAAAGCTCTCACAGGAAAGCTTTTCTCCCTGCATTGTTTTCATCCGCTAGGCCAAAAATATTCCATCCAGAGTCCCATCTTTATTGCAATAACGGACAATAAAGTGTTTTCAACAAAGAAACCTCACTTGCCAAATAATGGAACGGTTTATAGTGTGTGGAGCTAGTGAGAAAAACTAGGAAAATTGTAGTATTTTTCTGCAGTTGTTACTGTACAAACTCATTTAATTAGGCACAATATTATATTTTTAATGACATGCTAATATTTAAGGGGGTGATTCTTGGACCCATTTCAAGAAAAAATTTCATATGAGTCTATGTCCTAAACGTCTTAACTTTTGAGATATAGGGTGGTAAAGTTTTCAAATGAAAAGCCATTTTATATAATAACTGGGATATTATTGCAGATATCTTTATGAAATTTTGTACACATTTTCTATGTATCAAGGCGCACTTTCTGATGTACAAACAAATTGATTAATTTTACCAGTGGCGTCCGTAAGGGTTTTGCATTGAATATTTTTGGAGAAAAAAATGATACGCCATTGCTTTTCCTTAAGTAAATTTGACATTATCATTCATTTCTGTGCAAATTTGATTTCTTGATTCTCTTTCGTTCAACGCATGGTTTTCGCCTAAAAAAAAAAATTAAAATCGTGTTTGTGCAAGCTGAAATCCTCGCTGAAATTCTAATGTGGTAATCATTATCGGCACTTGAAAGTTTTCTTTTATTTTTTCCTACAGTAAACTCAGCTACATATTTCTTAATTAATTAATTGACAATTGATATCGAACGAAGCCAATAGCTTGAAAAAAGAAAAAAAAGATTTCCACACAACAGTTACCGCATCAAATTTTTAGCGATTTGACCCTGAAGTAAAACCATTTTTATTTTCTTATGCGAAAACCATGCGTCGGACGAAAGAAAATCAAAGAGATCAAATTTGCTCAGAAAGAAATGAAAATTTAAAAAATATTTTTTATTTTAAGAGAAAACAGTGGTGTACTTTTTTTTTCTCCAGAAATATACAATGCAAAACTTCTACGGACGCCACTGGCAGAAATAATAAAATTGTTTGTACATCAGAAAATGAATCTTGATGCATAGAAGACATGCAACAGATAAGATATCTTCTATAGTATGACAGTTATTAAACAAAATAGATTTTCTTCTGAAAATTTTACCACCCTATATCTCAAAAGTTAGGATGCTTAGGACATACGTTCACATGAAGTTTTTTGCTTAAAATGAGCCCAGGAATCACCCCCTTAAATATTAGCATATCATTAAGGAACACCCTGTATACAGGGTGTTCGTAATTTCGTGGACAACTATCAACTTACTTCCACGTATATTAAGGCAATTTTGAATTCCTCAGGAAATTCTAGATATATTTAAATATTTAAATGAAAAAATCGTTAAAAGTAATTTTTTTTCAAATAGAAATCTCCTATTTTTATAATTTTATCTTATTTAGCATTCAAAATAAGGGCGACTTTGTAGTTTTTGAAATACAGTGGGTTCTGATTATAAGGTAACCTCAAGGGACTCAAAAAAATGTACGTTACAACCGATTGTACGTTATAAAAAAAAACAACTAACTTTCTTGTGTGTTATTTTCAATGCGTTTATTTAACATTAACTAGGTTATGCAACATAATCCAAATTGTTGTCTTGTCTCATTTATGGCTCTGCCGCAAGGCAATTGCCAGCGCAATTTGTTAGAGATCCCACTTTGTCTGGTTCTGGACCATGCAGGAATCTCTGAAGATTCACTATTCTACAACTTATCTTGTTTCTGCTAACTTTTGACTGTAGCTATTGGTAAGTTCGACTTTTCTGATCTATGGCTAATATTAAATTGTTATTATAAAATGCTTCATGGTTATAAGCTATATCAGCATTGTTTAACAGGGAATCTCTTTATAAAACCGATGCTCATATTTGGGAATTATCTACATGTTGCGGTCTTCCAGCAAATCAGCGGTGGGTCAAGCAGGTCTCTTTGAAGTGTGCGGCGCGGCATAGAGTCGGCATTTTTTTTAACTTCAAAACATCTAATTTTGCAAACATGTTTACGTTACAACCGGAGTAGTTTTGTAAAAATTCGAACGTTATAGCCGTTAAAAAAGAGTACGTTACAAAAAAAGAAGTTCCATTGCGGTACATGCAGCGCGTACATGGATTTAAAATTAAAAATATGTGTGTTAAAACCGAAAGTACGTTATACCCCAGGTACGTTATAACCAGAGTATACTGTATTGGCAATTAACATTTTTCTATTATCAAAATGCTATACGGCTTTTAAGTTTTGTTATTAGTTGGCCATGACGGCGTGGTAAGAAAATAAAAACAATCGAGCACAACAGAAATTACACTATTTCTTGTCGTCTGACAATACACCTACTTATTACCCCAGCGGGGACGATTAAGTTCTTAACTTTTCGTCGGGCGCAGCTGTTCTAGCAGATACACAGTCTTTCTTTTGCATCGTATATGGTAACATATAGTGTTAAAATCCTCACCGCATAGGAAGCCTCCTATAATGTGTCAATGTCAATGGCAGTGTTCTTCTCCATGCTAAAATGCGATATTTACAATTTGTAAAGTATAACGTAATCAGGTGCAGTATATCCAAGAGATCAAAATGTTTGCCACGTGCAAATCAAACCTACTAACACAAACTGCCACGGACGTATCGATAGCTGGTCTAAAAATAGAAGGCTACCTATGCGATGGGGATTTTAACACTATAGGTTACCATACACGATGCAATAGAAAGACTGTTGCATCTGCTATAACAGCTGCGCCCGACGAAAGGTTAATAATTTAATCGTCCCGGCTGGGGTAATAAGTAGGTGTATTGTCAGACGACAAGAAATAGTGTAATTTCTGTAGTGCTCGATTGTTCTTTTTTCGCCACGCATCGCCGTCATGGCCAACTAATAACAAAACTTAAAAGCCGTAGCATTTTTACAATTGAAACATGTTAAATTGCCAATATTTCAAAAACTACAAGTTTTTCGAATAGACAACTTTATACAAAGTCGCCCTTATTTTAAATGCAAAATAAGATAAAATTATAAAGTAGGGGGTTTCCATTTGAAAAAAATGACAACGATTTTTCCATTTAAATTTTTAATGTTAGTTTTTGATCACCCTGTATTTATTTATTATAAAAATGTTAACACAGACTACTAAAGTAGATCCCATTTTACAAGGACCCCAACTCCAATTAAATAATAAAGGATTTAAATAGGAGAAATTAATAGTTATTTTAGACCTGCAATCGTAATTTTTGACATGAAATTCAAAATATGTCAAAAACGATTAGACTTAGGTATAGAATATTATATAGGTATAAAATATATCTAGAATTTTCTGAGGAATTCAAAAATGCCTTAATATACAGGGTATTCTATTTAAAGATACATGAAAGTACGAATATCGTATACAGGTTGGCAACAATTTAATTGACCACTATTGGTAACTTTTAACGGTAACTCCTAGGAACTTGGCTAACTTTTCTCTAATTTAACCAACTTCGTAGGAGTTGCCGTTTAAAAGATACCAATAGTGGTCAATTAAATAGTTGCCACCCTGTATATAAAAATATAACATTTTAAAGGTTTAAGTAAATCCAAACAACTTTTGTATTACACTTTTTTTGGTACACCCCGTAGATTCTGAGAGAAGGTGTTATCCGATAATAAACGGGCCACCCTGTACACAAATCTTCAAGAGATAACACAGTGATATAAAGGAATACACAACTACAACTTTGAAGACCGTCTTAAAGAATTGCCTAATCTGAACTACAAGGGATTTCTAAAGTGACATCGAATTAACATAGAATCCCTATACTTGTTTCATTACGGCGCGGCAGTTGTATTGCCTACACTTAAAGAATTAATTATTGATTATTATTAAACATTTAAGTGTACTCATTGTTTATTTTAAATTAGTTTCAATTGTCCATTGTCATTTAACATGATTTGTAAAAATGACTAGGGCACAATTACCCGTGTTCCAAGTTTTAGCGTTACATTTTATTGTAGTAGACGAGGGCGTAACATGAGGTCAAAAATTTACCATTCAAATCATTATGGCCTCGGTAAAGAAACGTACTGTATAACAAAGTACACCGTGAAAACAAGGATTTAGTTTCTGGGGCATCCTATACAACAATATAAGCCTTTCAAATATCATGCTTTTCTTTAAACTCCTCCAAAAAAAATTTAACGGATCTTTAGATACGATTATACTACGCTTAGCAACTTAACTGAGATGTCGACTTAAAAAGCTAGCCTTAGCATATAATTTAAACTCTAGGAATGCCATATCAGGTCGTCGTAGTACACCGGCACACGTTTTATACATCATTGGCTATATCCAGATTTACAATATTGCTAGTAACATGTTTTCTATTCACTTTATGTACATATTTATTCTAAAAATTTTTAGGTCGGACATCATTAAATACCAACAAACATTTTTTCTACAAGCTGATTATCAAAAATTGTATTATGTATTTAAGCAACAATTCAATTTGCAAATTGCATATATGTGGTAAGGGTGGCCAATTGATTTGTACTCAAAAAATACTACTGAATATTAGTGTCGAATTTTTCCATATACACAAAACACCTTTTTATATTATTTTTTCATTCAAGATGTTTTTCAAGCACTAACGCATTTAAAAAAAAAACTCGATGGCAAATGATTGTGTAGAATACGCTGCGTACTGATTTTACATCCACTAAAACCGACACAATATTTAATTTAAAGTGTTCAAGTTCCTATATAAAGGTTTTCAAAGCATTTTAATAGGAACTATTTTCGACACACACGTTTTTCGCCCCCAGACGTCTGTAAAACTGTTAATGCAATATTAAATAAATATTGAGAATTTATTGGATTTGTAACAAGAAAAAGAGACTCATAATAACCATAAGACGATAATCAACTGCCATTGAACGTGAGAAAGTTATCAGTGCTTATATTTTTTCTGCCAATTTAACATGTACTTAATTTGTATTATGGAACCCAAGTTTAACATACTATTTATTTTGAGGCAAACAATGACCTTTAGCAGCCATGTATCGAATTTACACGATGTATCGTTTTAATGTTTGCCGAAACAGCAATTACAACGTACAGTATCTCTTTCTCGAATTTTATGAAGAGGCATAACCCACGATTTTTTTTAAAAGCGACACAGTGACTCAATATCTTTGAACACATAGTAACTACAGATTCGGTAAACACCTGTCAGCGGTCTGCACTTTACAAATTCGGAGTGTGATTCTGTTGCACAGTCTTCCTGTTCTATTTTCTTTACATAACGTGACACGGGCCAATTCCGACCCTACACCTCCAAATTGACCGAATTGTTTATCTCCTATACACTCCTCACAAAAATAGGATACTAAGGTTTAAACTTTACCAACGGTATGTTCTTGGTGGCGAGACATTTATCGCACACCCACTCGGCGTACACTTCCGCGGTGAGTAGTTGGAAGGCATGCTCCGTTAAGCCGGTGCAACCGCGGTGGAACCAAAAGTTGCAACCGCTCTCGCAGAGAATCGCTTGGTCGTTATCGTGGACCTGTGGAAATTATACAATTAAATAACCATGTATTTTATTTAATTAAATCACTTAACATTAACATATCCAAGGCCTATGGGTTTGCTAAAATAAGTATAAACTTGTCAAATCTCATAAGTGTACAAGTGATAATAATCAACAATTTGCAAACACATATTATAAGTTAACAAGAGCTATTAAGTGGAAGCTAATCTCAATGGTTTTATGACCGCCTTATTTACAAATTCTCACATTTTTTAAGTACTCAGGAAATAATAATATGAAATTAATTTTTCAAGATTCAAGAGCATATTCTTTCATTGGATGAAATCATATAAAGAAGGCCCCACTTCAACGATCATTCTACATAAAAAATATCAATGATAACAAGTTAATTCACCTCTTTGTGGCAAACTCCACAGGGGTATATGGGAGGAGCGTTGGGATTCTGTGAGTTGAACACCATGGGTTGATCGGCTGGGTATATCTTTCCAGCGCTGACCGGCATAGGTTTGGAATACATATTGTTCATAGGGGACATCATAAAATTGTTATTATTCATTGGAGGACCTAAAAAATAATATTCATGATACAACATATTTACAATAAACAATATAAATAAATAAATAACCCAATTTTATTTTGTCACATAACTTCACGGCAGTTAGTTTAAGCAAAAAAAAATTAATTTTCAGTGATACATGAAAACAAATTTTATACAACACGAATAAACTAGTCATAAATTTACCAATGCAGCCTACATATAAATAAAATATTATAATAATAGGTATAGATAAATAGCAAGAAGAAATAGCTCCTTAACCAGCTTATAAATGGATCTGCAGGAATATGGAACCACTGCGACAACTAGAACAACATAAATTAGTTACGGGTAACTGAACACAACAATTTTCTTTCCTACAATACAAATTGGCGTGTTCGAGCCATTATCAGGAAATCAATCATCATCATTATCATCACAGAGTTGGTCTTTACTCTTTTAAGATCGTCCGTCCATCTCGTTGGAAGGCGTCCTCGATTTCGGTAAGCTTCCTCTCGGGGTCTCCATTCGACAATTCTTTTCGTCCATCATCCATCTGATAATTTCGCCACATGACCCGCCCAGTTCCACTTTAATTGACCTATCCGTGTCACCGCATCCATAACGCCTGTGCATTGTCTTAATACATTATTAGGAATCCGGTCGCTCAAAGATATTGCCAGCATAGATCTTTTCACTTTTTCTTTGTGCAATTCTGATTTTTTTTTATGGTAATAGCACACACACGAAATGGAGATCCTATGGCGCTCGACGAGCGGTGTGTGTGTGCGAAGATGTTGGTTGACATGGTTCTTGAAGAGTTGTAATTAGTGGGAAATAGATGTCCTGGGAGTGAGTTCCACAGTGATGCAGTGCGCCAGACAAAGGAGTTCTTGTAAAGCGATGTTCTAGGTGTTTCCAGTTGTACGACAAACTGGTGCACTCTTACCGCCTGTCGTGACTGTCTGACAGGCGTTGCCAGGGGCGGGATGAGGCGGGCCAAATCCTGGGAACATCTGCCGTGAAAGTATCTGTGAAACAGGGACATCTCGGCCACATGTCTGCGGTGTTCCAGACTATCCAGACTCCGGGTCAACACCGGGTCGCCGACGAGACGCGCAGCTCTCTTCTGAATGGAATCCAGAAGCCTTAGGGTGTGCTTTGGTGCGGCACCCCAAATGTGTGAGCAATATTTTAAGTACGGTCTTATTTGCGCCTTGTAAAGCAAGAGCAACTGCTGCGGTGTATACAGTTTTTTGTTGCGAAATAGAGCACCAAGCTTCTGGGAGGCTGATTTTGTGATGTTAGCAACGTGGTCATGCCAGGACCTATTGCTGTTGACCAAGACACCCAACAGTCCGATTGACGAGGATGAAGGAATGGTCGATCCTGCCATATAAATGATGTCAGGGTCCGTCGTATTGGCCCTCTTGGTAAACGTGGCTGCTTGGGTCTTTGCTGCATTGAACTGGACCAAATTTCTGTGGCCCCAAGGTTGAATTTTCTCCAGGTCTTGATTAATTGCTGTAATCTGCTCCTGTCTGCGGTGATAAGTCTCAGTCGCTGGTAAAGGTTTTTCTGATCTAAATTGGGAGACAAGGGTACTGTCATCTGCAAAACTGTAAACAGGATTGTTTCGGTCAGCAGGTCATTAATATAGATGCGGAACCGAGTTTGTAACAATTCGATTTTGCCAATTTCAAAATTTCATTTATATGCCGCATTTAGGGAAAAATGATGCTGTATTTTGCACGCATCGGTTTTAATTCAAAATTTATTAATTTGCTTTGCCAACAATTCGCTTGAAACTGCCATCGCCTCGGTTTATTAATTCTAAATTTATTAATTCGATTTGCTTGCAAATGCCACTTTCCTAATATGAATTAACTATATTTTAAGTATAGGTTAGCTATATGTTTGTATTAGCTTTTATGATCCCGCCAGACGACCATTTTATATTTTTAAAGAATTCTGTTAGCCTGCAAATACGTTGCATTTGGCTTATTGAACCATACTTTAATTTCTGTTTGAATATTTTATTACCTTTTGAGAACCCTAGGTTGATGAACGCCTGGGGCCGGCCGTCAATTCCGGAGATCGTTTTTGGACCTCTGCTTTAAATATATTTCTCGTTTTGTACGACAGACTAGATTTGTGAGGTTTATGCCAAATAATAGGGATGGGCTATCTATCGCGCGTTTGTCATTCTCGATTTAGATTTTTGAAGGTTTATCATTCCTGTAAGAGCATTTCCTATCATTTCTGGAAGAATGTAATTTTAGCTCACTATTCGTGGCTTCCGCCGTCCTGTTACCATCATAATAAACGGGAACTCGGTCGTTTATTATCTTAGAATTATTCCTTGTATCGAATCACTCGGCATGTTTCCGCCCATCACTACTCGTGACGCAGCATTTAATTTCGAAGGCAAATAGACGAAAACGTTGGAGAGGCCTTTTTCTAGTTTGCTCGCCCAGCGAACGTTTGCCAGTATAGCTAGAAACTGCACGTTTTAGTATTGTGCTATAATACAACCCTTTTTGATAGGGGATCTATTGTGTTGTTTCTGCTTGTGTTTTAACACGACCGATTTTGTGGGCTCTACATGCTGTACTTAGTAAGCATTTTCTCTGGATTTCTTTTTCTATGGCCTGTGAAGCGCGTGACCGCCATGATGCTAATTTTTTTTTGTTTCCATTATTTATAGAGGCTTCCACATTCGTCCCATAAGACCGAGACCGTCAAATCTCTCATAGTTGACCCTCACGTCCAAGGTTGAGGTAAATATCGCTACCGTTTTGCCTAAATTAATGAAATTGATTGCTTATCTGTGTTACCTTTTTTTGTGCACATAACGCCATTTGCTTTTCCCATAGGTTATCTTATCTACTCCATTTTATCTGATCCGAATTATTATTTTAATGCAACTTTAATTTTGATCATATGGGGAAGTTTATATATTCTTTTTAAGACTGATTCATACCTGACTTTTTATATTCAAGTTGTCTGAACCTTACTATCTCTTTTATTTGCTTTATTGCATTGCAAGTCCATGGGTTTTTTTTTGTCTGGGAAAATTTGTTTTATAAAGAAGACGTATTTATGCAAAAGATGGGGGGTCTATGATTTTTATTAAAGTAAGGCGGCTTCGTTTAATGCGTACTGGATTATTTCAGGGTTTTTCTGGAGGGCCACAACTTTTTCTGGAGGCCAGAAGTGTCATTCAAGGGCCACAATTTTTTCTGGACGGCAAGAAGCTTCATTGAAAGGCCACAACTTCTTTCTGGAGGGCTAGAGGTTTTCTTCCCTGGAGGGCCAGAAGTCCATTCTTTCCGAAGGACACCAACGTTTTACGGAGGGCCAGAACCCTTATCGAAGGGCTACAACCTTTTGTTTCCATCATTGGAGGCCATCGTGAGCCCACTCCTGGGTATCTATAAGTGCCGGCGTCTCCACCAGAGTTCGACGACGGGATCTGGGTATCGTACTATGTTTTGTGTCTCATTGTTTCTTATGTTTATCCATTTAGTATAATCACTCTTCGTTTTCTTTTATTCATATAAATCAAACATTGAACGCCGAGTTCTGAGGTAGTTCATTGATTTTAATTAATTTAATTTACATTTAATCACTGGTTTATCGGACCTGTTAATCTGATTGCTTTGAATTGTTCTCTCATTTTAATAAAAATCAAGCGCTGGCTGGATAATTTCATTGATGTCATTCATTAGTCAAATGATATATCTGCTCTGAATTTTATCGTTTTATAATACGAATCAAGCGACAGCTACGCTTTCAATAATTTTATTCTGGTTCGGTTCTCTTATTAACTTGTCGAGTCACTTGATTTAATTACAGTAGCCGTTCGTTGCTACATACTATTATTGGTATATCTAAAATCAGTGCAGCTGTAGCGCACGCATACCTAGTTGTAATTAGGCATTTAGTAGTAAGGCATATGGACCGAGGTTTTCCAATTGAATTGGCCTCGGTACAATCTTCAAATTGTACTCTGTTTATTTTATCAATTACTGCAACAGTCACCTAACATTCTTGTGTCTTTAATTCATCACATTTTAATTGAACCTTTTGTTTTCTTTTGTTTCACCAGATCTGTGTTTCAAAAAAAAAAAACTTAGTAGCGAATATATTGTTCCTGAAATTGTCAGATTGTGTTTTCTTGATAGGGTAAGTTGGTGGATTATAATTGCGCCATTGTTATCGTTTTTTTTTTGATAGTTCGAAATTAAGAACTGAGTATCGGTTAATTTTATGAGCGAATCTAGCCATTCGGTACAACACCAGCCGAGCTTTTTCCGTTTAGCTGGCTAGAACGGGTGGCGCTCAAACGACCCCACGACAGGGGCCGGGTTTTGTAACACGTCTCTCCGGCGCTAGGTTCATCCTTTTTAAATTAATAGGGAGGAAAAAAAATCATCTTTGTTTATATTTTGGGTTCGATCAATAAAATAATCTTTGTTTATATTTTGAACTCCAATCAGAAAAACGTGTTGCAAGTTAGTGAAAGTATTGCGCCCTAAGGCACGCCCGCGTTAATGGTGAATGTGTCTGAGATGTGTCTATCAACTGCAACGTGCAGAGATCGTTTCTTAAGGAAACTGGCAAGCCAGCTGCAGAGAGAGGCTGGCAGTCCGAAGGACGGCAGTTTGTTGAGCAGTCCGTCATGCCAAACTCTGTCGAATACTTTTGAAATATCCAACGCAATCGCTCGGGACTCTCCGTAGTTCTCAGTTGCCCTACTCCATATATGAGTGACATAGGCCAATATATCTCCTGTCGATCTCTCTTTGCGAAAGCCGTATTGATTATCGCTGATTATTCTGTTGTTCTCGAGGTACTGCATGGTAAGGGTCAATGTCTCGGCGTCGTACGTCAGGACCGGCAGAAGACACTGGTCAAAAACCTTGCGCCTTAAGCACACCGGGATATTGGACCTGAAGATGTATCCGAGCCTCCCAAATACGGCCCAGGTCAAACCAATCCTCTTAAGTTCATGTGTTTGGTTGTCTCTTTATTCTTATTTCATGACCGAGATATTTATACGATGAGACCTGCTCTAGTGGCGTGTTGTTTACCATAAGATTCTTGGTCATGACTAGGTTCTTCATATACCTGGTTTTTGTGAGATTCATCTGAAGTCCCACCCGTCTCGAGGCGTTGTTGAGTTCGTACATTTTACATGCATCCTCTATCCTATCCGTGATTAATACTATATCATCTGCGAATTGCAGATGATGTAAGTGTTCGCCATCAATGTTGACATCTGATGAGTCCCAGTTGACTTCTACATACTGACTCCAACAGAGTCGTGAAAAGCTTGGGTGAGATTGTGTCTCACTGGCTTACTCCTCTTCGCATTGGAAACTTATTTGTGTTAGAATGTGCCCTAACACTAGCCGTTGCTGTTTCATAGATATTTTCATGAGCCATATATATCTGTGGTCAATTCTCCTTGCTGCCAAGGCGTCCAACATTTTATCTTGATGGACAGAGTCAAAAGCTTTCTGATAATCGACGAATATTAGAATTAGGGGTTTGTTGTAGTCTATGGTTTTCTCAATTAATATTTTTATTAGGTGGTCGTTTGTTGCAAACCCTTTAGGAAAACCAGCCTGCTCTATGGCCTGATATACATCTAATTTAGGATCTAGACTATTTGTTATTATTCTGGTAAAGGGTTTGTATATATGTGAGAGAAGGCTAATAAAGCGATAGTTGCTCAGGTCAGTGGTATCACCCTTCTTATGAAGAACAACAATAACAGTCAGCATATGCATGGGGGTTGTGCAATATACACCTCAGAAAACCTAACATCCAAGCCATTAGAGAATATTCAGCAATTGGGAAGGGAAATGCATATTGAATGCTGTGGAGTTGAGCTACACATGGATGCAACCAAAATAGCAATTGTAACTGTTTAAAGACCTCCATCAGGAGACTTTGATTTATTCTTAGATATTGCAGCTCAACTACTTGCATACTGTGAAAAAATCTGCCCTAACACAGTGTTATGTGGAATCTCAACGTGGGCAGTCTAAAAAAATTGGACCGTAAATACCAATATTTGATGGATTTATTAAATTCTTTTGGATTGAAGAATTTTTGTGATGGTTCTACAAGAATCTTTACTTCAGTATTGGGAACATCTATTTCATCAATAGACTATATGACTACCAACATAGAAGAAACCTCTATTAAGCGTATGACTAAGCAACCTCACCTTTCAGACCATATGTTACAAGAGCTGAGCATAAACATTTTTTCAGGAGAAAAGAAATCATCTGCAGAATCAAGGGAAGTACGCTTTATTACAAACAAAGCCATCACTGAACTTCGACAACAGATGCTAGGGGAAAAATGGGAACATATCAACAATAGCGACGTAAACAATGCATTCACAGATTTTCTCTCAAGCTTCACATGGTACTTTAATAAGACATGCCCGAGAAAGATTTTCAAACAACGCTCTAAAAGCAATCCATGGTATGACGCAGTCTTGAGAAAAGCTAAAGGTAATCTTCATGACCTCTATGTAGTCTCAACTACCCATAATGATGAAAGAATATTCCAACACTACAAAGAAAAGAAGAAGGAATGTCGCAAAGCCATTAGCGATGCAAAAATAAACTTCAATAGCGGCAAAATTTTTAACTCAAAAAATACATCAAAGCAAGTGTGGTCCATAATTAATGAAGAACTGGGGAGAACAAAGAAGAACGCAGACATCAACATTAATAAAGATAATAACCTAATATCTAACAAGAAAGATGTAGCAAACGAGTTTGGAAAATTATTTTCCAGAGTTGCCGAAGATAAAATCCAAAGGCATTTTGGGCAGCAACTGTCTGATCCAACGCTAAGTGACTACCATCCACATTCAATCTTTCTAAGTCCTGTATCACCAGAGGAAGTAACGAGAATTATAAAAAGTCTAAAAAACACAAAAGGAGTGGGCCCAGACGAAATCCCTGTAAAAGTTGTAAAGGCTGTAGCTGACCTAATATCTGATCCTTTAATATCTGCCTAGAAAAGGGTAATTTTCCATCTGCTCTCAAGATAGCTAAAGTAGTACCTATATTTAAAAAAGGCGACAAGCATTGTATCGAGAACTACAGGCCAATGTCTATTCTTAGTATGTTCTCGAAAATTTTTGAGAGGGCAATATATACAAGGTTATGAGACTTCCTTGAAAAGTATCAACTTCTGAACGACAATCCGCATGGTTTCAGATCGGGGCGATCCACTGAATCAGCAAGTGTGGTGTTAGTTAACTTTGTACGGAGAGAGCTGGACCAGGGTCATGCTGTTGCAGGAGTGTTCTTTGATCTTTCTCGGGCATTCGATACTCTTAACCTGGAATTTGTGAGTAAGAAGCTGTTTCACTTGGGAATAAGAGGCAATGCACTTAAACTAATCATGGCCTTCCTAGAAAACAGAAAACTTTTTGCAGATATAAGCGGGGTTCATTCTCAATACGACAATAAATATCGGAGCAGCACAGGGTTCAATATTAGCACCGCTAATATTCATACTGTTTGTAAATGATCCAACACTACCAGGTATGACAATTAAATTTGCAGACGATACTTCTGTTGGAATCTCGGCTCCTAATGAAGAGGCTCTTCTGGAACAACTAAACAGGGTATGCGAGGAAATGAAGGCGTGGTGTGGAAGAAACAAGCTTATACTGGCCTGCCATTATCTTTCCTACAATATGATACTATGGGGCTAAGCAACCAATATAAAACGTGTTTTTGTTGGTCAAAAGCGATTCATACTCTAATTTTCAGTCTAAAACATCAAGAATCATGTAAGGAGGCATTCAGGGAGCATGGATTTCTTACACTGGTCTCAATCTATATCATGAAATGTGCTATATACGTTTTCAAAAACAGGAGTGGCTTTGAGAAGAATGAGGACAACCACAACTATCCCACCAGGAACTCATCTGCATTCTCCATCCCAAAACGCACAACAGCATAGTATGAGAAATCACTGCACTATGCCTGTATAAAGGTATTTAATGGACTTCCAGATACTTGTAAATTGGCCAAGAACATCACAACATTTAGGAGGCAGTTAAAGAAATACCTGATAGATGCTGCCTTTTACTGCCTGAATTATTTTATAAAGTAAGCGTTGCGTGTTGCAATCTAATTATGCCAGAAATTATGCTGATATATAATTTTTGAATGAGTATGATCCTTATTTTTTTTTTAATCACTGTCTTTGCTGTATCACATGTAAAATGTAATGTAAATTTTAAAAAGGAAGTAATCTGTTTGTTGATATGTAGTTTGTAAGTTTAGGCTTAGTATTTTATATTGAACATCCTTATGTTATATTTTGATCTTATTGGAATATATTATTTGTATTTGTATGCCACTCGGTCGGGGTTACACCCTGGAAAACTGTGATCATTTTACTAAGAGCCCGCCGGATACATCTTCCTCCCGATCTGATTGCTTCTATCACTATTCCATCGTCACCCGGTGCTCTATTGTTCTTCATTTGTCTAAGTGCATTTTCATTCTCGAAGGTTGTTATATCTGGGATACCTTCAGATCCCCGATTCTGTACATAGGGTAGGTATGCTCGTATGTCGATTTCCTGGGTGTTTGTAAAGTTCCTTATAGAAATCTTCCAAAATATTGAGAATTTCGTCCCTATTTGTAGTGATTTTGCCTTCTTCATTTTTTAACTTCGTAATGTTTATCGAGCCAGGATTCCGAACCTACAGACTTCTGTTCGCTTATATCACTGCTTTTATTTCTCTAGAATTGTAACTTCGTGTGTCTCTTCTTATTGATGCGGAGATTGACTTAAGTTCTCTCCATTCATCGAGATTTTCATTATGTTTTCCTCTCATCTCTCGTCGTCCTTTCATCAAATATTTAGATTCTATAGTGAGCCTTTCTGGACCTTTCGTTCTTTTGGTACTATGTTGTTCTTGTGGGTTTCTTATGTATCAGTCAGAATGTCATTCATCCCATCAACATCGGATTGACCAAATAAGTTCCACTCTAGCAGGTCCTTCTGAATCTGTTCCTGATACATTGTAATATTTTAAACTTCTGTCCACTTGGTGTTGATGGTTCGGGTTATCAGTTTTGCCGCTCGTTCTTTGTATTTACTACCACGCTTGCTCTCACCAACCTATGATCGCTGCCGATTGACAAGCTGTTAAGGACAGATACATTCTTCATGGTCCCTCTTTTGTCTGTCATTATATAGTCAATCTCGTTTTTAGTAGCTCCGTCAGGGCTTATCCACGTCCATTTTCGTTGAGGAGATTTGCTGAAGAAGGAGTTCATTGCATATATATTATACTGCATTAAGAATTCTAGCAGCCTTTGTCCTCTTTCATTTCGCTCGCCATATCTGTGTGGACCCATAACCCTTTCAGAAACTTCCTGGCGTTGCCCAAGATTTGCACTGAAGTCTCCCATCTAAATATTAAACCTTAAGGGGGTTTCTTGATATGCTTTGACTATGTCTTCATAAAACTCTTTCATTTCCCCCTCAGTGTGTGAGCCGGTCGGAGCGTAAACTTGTATGATCTTCAATTGAGTTTTATGATCAAGTACACAACTCTGGTACTGATGCTAGTGATCCTGGGTAATATCTTTGACGAGCCTTTTGTTAATTATAAATCCAACACCACCCGTGCTTGAGTCGGTTTCTCCGTTTTAAGGAAGCAAATGACCTGATCTGATAGTGATCTGTTCTTCTCCTCTTCTTCTTATCTCGCTCAGCCCCACAATATTCCATTTTATTCCTGATAGCTCTTCCTGCATTTCGAGCAGCTTCTCACTTGATATCAGAGTTCTAGTGTTGTATGCTGCTACTAGAAACCGTCCAGTGTATCTTCCTTGTCTTTGCTTTGGTCGTTTTCGATGGCAGCCTAGAGTACTCCGGAGATTCTTCGCACCCTCTGCCTGCCCTTCGTTGTGTCCGCTGTCATAGACAAATATCTACAGGCTGCCAGAGACTAAGGGCCGTATTGATTTTTCGTTTTCCATTTTTGTTACTTGAAATAAACTTCAGCTAATTTCTAGCTGATAAGAATAAGAGTTTTCCATACACAGACACACACACACATTGAATCAACGATCGCGTCCTAGTACATTTAAAAATACAGACAGTACCTAATTGTATCATGGTAACATAAACTAAAACATCGAATAAACCAATTCTATGTATATAGACTATTTGGAGTTTATGTTGTCCATAGAAGATCGGCTCAACCCAAATTTAAAAAGACATGAATTGCACCAACTTTTGAGATTCCACAAATTGGCGTTTTTAATAGTAATATTAATATAGACCACCCGTGCTGGGTTAAGGCCTCTAGACCTCTCTAATTTTTTTTCATTACGTTTTAATTGAATTTTAGGCGGCTTACACCATTTTCTCTCCCCAACCCAAATTAACATGTTTTTTTACAATAATTTAAATGGGATCATAGATTTAAAGTAATTTCATATTATCTTATCTTTTAATTACCTATTCTCCTACCTTGAATTTACCGAGCAAATATTTATAAAACTAGAAATTAAGAAATGTTTTATGGAAAGTTGAGTTTGTTTGCCTTGTCGATAAAGAAATGACGTTTGACCTTTTCTGAAGTGATTGCTTGGGCATTATCTTCGTACAAAATCTTCAAAATTTGGATTTTTGGAATATATCTTTTTTTAGGAGAAACATTTCTATATGCATGCAAAACTCTAGATGCGACTATTTCTAATAGGTAAAATACTGAATACATATATTACAATTCACAATAAGTAATTTACCGAGTTTTGGCAATTTATAATTTTATGAAATAACCCATTACTGATTTTTAAAGATCCTATCAGGTTACTTCTAATGTGTGTTTTATTTAAATTAGTTTGTTCTAGTTCGGTTTGATACTCATTCCTACAGTCCATTTAACAGTCCGAGATTCGCTGATTGATAATAATAATAATATAATAATAATAATAATAATAATAATATAGTTCAGACGGCACCGTTATCTGACAGTCACTTGGTCTGATCATAAGGGTAGAATCAGAAGAAAGACAAAACTGTCTCGCATCTAATAAACTTCCAATTTATTTTTATTTCATATTATTTCAAACTGTATTGATTATTGATGTTTCCTTATTTTCATTCCCATCCTAAACTATTACTTAAATGTAAAAATCAGCCAGATAACACGTCTACAGATTGTGTTAATAAATTTCTATTAATCATCTTATTAATTTTTAAATTTTAAGCTCAGATACTGAATTCATTACGTTCGAATCCCACATATTCTGGAAGCTCTGGCGCCCTACAAAAACTTAATGAACCTAGTTCTGAAAATCGTGACAACGTTAAATGGTCAATTCGATTACAATATATTTTGAAACATCTATAAATAATAAATAAAATACACACTGAAGATGGAGTGATTTTAAAAATATACCTTAATTGCTTTCACTGAATTGCACAAAACCAACCAATTGATTATTCACTAGAACTGAACTAAACTATCTCCACGGTCACATCGAACGAAAATCAAAGGCTCTCAACTTTGCCACTAGACAAATTTATACGATTTTAAAACCCATTATTTTCCATTAATAAAAATAACACCCGTCATTATTAATACATTAAAAACTAAATTATATTCTTGCGTTTACTCTTTTATCTAATAACACTACAAATATTTAATTTTCAATTAATCTACATTATTACAAAAAAAAAACTTAATTGTTTTCTGAATGGTGCCGGTTTTAATGAATTTACTTAATTGCCTTTCAAGATTATTAGATTTAACTAATTGTAGATACGGGGTGTTTTTGATAATTACACGTATAGATAAATCGTTCCATTTAAGCTTGAAATCAGCAACCATTTCCACATTAACACCGATTCTCAGCTACAAATTAAAAAACTGACAACATAAAAATGATAACATTTCATAACACGTCTTTTAAACCGCTATAATTGAGTATATTATATTAACACCCATAAACATAATTAAATATGCCATTCTTTGGTGTAAAAACTTACCACAAATGCCATTTTAAAAAAACTCTTTATACTTATGTCCTATATAATATTAATTAACAGCCAGTTATTACGACTTTAAAATCGAATTAAATGTTATTCAATTTTTTAATCAGAGGTCTCGAAAAAATTAAAATATTTTAAAAACAACAAAGGTTTGGAAAACAAAGCTTAATGAGATCGGGCAAACTTTTTATGCATAAAACATAATATTATGCAAATGGTTGGAAGCTTGAAAAATCGGTCAGTATTGGAAAGCATGGGCATGCTTTCAGTGGTGGCGTGTCCAGCCGTTGAGAAATGGGGAAGCTGTGCAGATCAATGCTCGCCGCAGGAGATGCCGGAGGCTAACCGGCCGGAAAAATTTTGAGGGGTGCCACGCCCAATTTTCTGTGCGCATCATTCCAGCGCAGCCAACGTGCGAACTCAACGTGTTTATTATTCTTGTGTACCCGCATCCACTGTGAGAGAAGCGTAAATGCTTCTAACCAACGTCTCACTATACTCCTTTATTAGTCAATTTCCTTGCGACGGATATTTGTAGGGAATTACGATGAGTGATGCGTCCCTCCATCAAGTAGTTTCTCATTAACTCTCTAGTAAATAACAATATAATGTAAACCATCGTAAACAAATACTACGACTTACCTATAGGTCCATTAGGTCCGTTCATAGGCCCCATGCCCCCTCCAGGTCCCCCGTGAGGTCCATTACCCCCGTGGTGTCCCATGGGTCCTGGTCCAGGTCCGTTCATCGGACCATTCATTGGTCCATTCATCGGTCCGTTCATCGGCCCATTCATAGGACTGCTCATGGGACTACTCATGGGTCCGCTGATGGGTCCATTCATAGGGCCGTTCATCTGTCTGTTGGGGTCGCCTCCGTTCATGGGACCGTTCATAGGCCCGTTCATATGTCCTCCCATGGGCCCGCCCATGGGGCCACAGTTGCCAGGACCCATTTGACCTTGCATGGGCCCCATACCCCCAATGGGACTATGCATGGGTGGTCCTGTAAGAGTTATTATATTAAAAAAAAAACATATATAAGTGGAACATAAAAAAGGACACTGACATCGTTTCATGCAGGGTGTATTAATTACACAGAGTGATCTTAAAATGAATACAGGGAAGATAAGCATTATTCTACTGTAACGGAATATAAGTTTATTCCGCTCCACTAAATTCAGTTCAATTAGGAATGATTTTCGATGTTTGGGATTTGAGTCGCCAGTGACATCTATTCGCGAATGGGTTTATCTCGTGTGGTTGGTAATTTGGGAGCGCAGTATGCTATTTTATACCTACAATTTATGAATTTAATTTACGATAGATTACTATATTTTTAAGTATATATTGGGTATTTCTTTCGCTTGACGCTGCGTGACCTATAGTGGTAGTCACATGATATAAATTATCCAATTAAAACATAGGAAAGCTTAATTGGTCGAACGTCTTAAAATTTTGAATGCGAGGTCGTTTATCTTTGTGGGGACGCTTGACGGGTGAGTGCTGGTTTTTAATCTTGAAATATTTTATTCATCTTGCAGTATATTTAACAAATTCTTTAATTTTTAAATACATAATTAATATTTGTTCATGATTCGTTTAGTCTTACTCGACTTAAACAAGAATTTAGCATTCTTATATTACATTTTTATTTAGTTAACGGCTTCAATAATCTTAATTTTTGTCGTGACCATTGGGTAAGGATACCGATTTATTGGTCTCTCATTAGTAAAATTCCTGTAATTTGAAAGAGGTTTAGTCCAAAGTTACAGAGAACGTAATTATATCAGCGTTTAGCGATCATGCACATTATTTTACGTACTTCCATTCAAAATGAACAGTATTATCTGGGGAATTATCGGAGTAAATTCTATATATTCCTGCAAAGGTAGTAAATTGAATTTTCAGTAGAATTTCTCCGAACTTTCCCTCAGAGTATTGCTGGTTTTAATATTTCTTATTTCCAGGCTTATGTAATTAAATGTTCAGTTTATTTGTTACATCAAGCGTATAATTAGTAGCACTCGCCCTGTCTCGTCTCAACACTGATGTACCAATATTACTTTGCATTTATGAGAGGTTAATCTCACATGTGTAAATTTATCTGGTTTTTATCTTTTATCTAAATTTCTATCTCGATGCGAGATAGTGATTATCTTATCTTTATCTTTAATTAATCGAGGCGTAATTATCGTTTATGTGCGAAGGGTAAAAAAAAGTAATAGAAATTACTTATTTGGAGATATAAGACTCGTTATTAGAGGTTGTGCCACTTTTTTATTTATCATTAAATTCAAGTTATCTTTTATTGAGATTTACCGAGAGTCACTAATTGGAACGTAATTCCATAATTTTCTTTTGAGTTTTAAATTTCAGTCATTATTTCTTTTGAATTTCATATTGCAAAGTAAAGAAAAGGATATATTGAGTAACACTAGTTATTTATAATTTTTGCTCAACTTAAAATTTTAATTCAAGTTTCTGATTATATCTGCTTTAACCAGTAAATTTT